>QBDW01000933.1:0-39407 GCA_003261595.1 Maconellicoccus hirsutus
TTTGTGTAATGAATGAGATACTTTATGATTATATTTTTGTTTCACAAAGATTCCAAAATCTATTTCAACAAACAGCATTTCAAGAAGAAAACAAGATTTTATTAAAATATTATCTTTTCCTCCGTTTTTCGTTTCTTATTTTTCACAGTGGGAAAGTACTGTTGTTTTTCAATACGTTTATTAGGAGGTGATTTTTCTTTTGCAGTAGCATTTTTTGCAGAGCCCAACACCAGGCGGGATAATCGATTAATTGGTGATGATAATTGCTGATTGAAGATTGATTGATAATGAATGATTAGATGTGTTCAATTTATTTGAGTCATCTCATTTTTCTATTTTTCCATGCTAAATAATGAATTATATTTATATCGACAGAAATATTTTATTAAAATATTCTTGCTTAAATATTTTAATTATAGCTAATCAGCTGCAGCTATATGTACTTCATTCTTTCATAATGTCGTTTATTGGCGTATTTGGAATCCTTACATGGAAACTGCCAATACTAAGAAATACTACCCTATGATTGGCTATTCTAATATGGCCATCGTTATCATCATTATCACAACGCGTGAAGTTGAAATGAAAATTTTGCCGCTAAAGCGATATTCTCATTTTTCTGTATAAGCGATAATATGTAATGCATTAAATTAATAAAATGGATTATTATTACTACCATTTGAAAGATAGCCATTTACCAAAAAACTTTAATCATAAGATAATTGAAAGTTAAAATGATAAAGATTATTTGTGCTCGAAGTTGATATAAAATGTATGACCAAAATTGACAAATGGCTGCTTGAGTTCCAAAAAAACTCGGTAACCCAATGGAACCGAAGGAATAGCAAACCCGGTGGTTCGCGGAAAATTTAGTGAGTTATCACATAAATATGAAATAATGCTATCAAAGACTATCTTTTTGAAATATTGTTCCAAAGTTTGTTAATTGTAATTAACAAGCCTGTTTTGTTTTTCCATTTAATGGCTATCTTTTTTCGAAGTTCTAATTTTGTATTGAGAAAATTAATTTTGTTTTATTATTCCTTCAAAGACGTCTTTTTTTAAAGTTCCAATAAAGTTAAATTTTGGCAAAAGCGCGTATGTTTGTTTTGCGTAAACCACACCCATCAGCCAATCGCGTGGCAGTATTTCTTAACATTGGCAGTTTCCAAGTAAGGATTCCAAATACGCCGTTTATTGACATAAATACACTGTGCATACGAAGGAAGTAGAAAGATGATGACGTTATGTGACATCACACATCGTATTTTTATCTACGAGCGTCTGGGTCCTATCCTTCTACTAAACATATCAGCCATACAAAACGTTTGTGGGTGTGTACCCGGTGTACCCAGAGAGACACTCGTCGTGTTATCACTTCACAACTATTTTTTTATGTGAGTAGAATTCGTAATTAATTAAAAATTATTAAATTAAACCAAGAAAACAAGAAACTGACCATTTTAACGAGTAAGTTTATAAATGCTGTTTTCATTTTATTGTGGTATCATATTGTGTAATGACTTGCACTGCTACATAAATTACAATAAATTAAAAATAAAAGTAAAAAAAAATGGTTCTACGTTATAGGGCAAGTGTGTCAAATTCAAATTATTTCAAAATTAAAAAAAAAATAAAAATAAAAAAATATCATTTTAATGCCAAAACACCAATGTACACGCCCACAAACGTTTTATATATGGCTGATATGTTTAGTAGAAGGATAGGACCCAGACGCTCGTTTTTTATCTGGCTCAGTTTACTGAAATAACACGCTGCTCAATCAGCTTGAATATAAAAAAAATTTGAAATCGATTTCGTTTGATAAGGCTTATTACTTACTACTTAGTATCTCAATTCATTTAAATTTAAATTTAATTTGCATTCATTTTTGGTGTAAACGTCAAGTCATTATTTGATTTGAAATTATAATAGAATAAGACTTCATTTTCAACTCGAATTATTGTTTTAATGAATCACTTTAAAAGTTCAGATAGTATTTAGATGAATCAGGATTGCGTCAAGCTCGGTACTGAATGAGTAGCAAATGATGATTGTTTCTTAGTTAGAGAAAGCCGCTAAAAAGTAAGGGAAAATGACTGATGTAAATATATCGAACGGTTATCTATCCAACTTCGACGAACTTGCTTCTACGAACCACGATATTGAATTGATTAAGGTAAACAAATTATGAGTTATGAACTTACTGCAATTTGTTGAACATGCTGTGATATTCAAATACAGTATGTACCTACACAAATATTATCAAGTGCTTCACCTAATTATTTATTGCGTTTTCAGAGTATAGACAGCTTGTTAAAGTGTGGAATTTGCTACGAATATTTTGATACCTGTGTCGTTACGGACTGCTCGCACAATTGTAAGATGAGCGGGCAAATGCTTTTATTCCGACGTAGTATCACTATTTTAATTCTTGTTGTTTGGTTTGTAGTTTGTTCATTATGCATTCGAAAGTATATTCAATTCAAAACAGAATGTCCAGTTTGTTTCCAAGAACTGTATGACTCACAGTTACGTTCCAACCGCGTAATTGATAATATGATCAATATTTTTCCAAGTTTGAAAGATCGTATCATCCGTCATTTGAGAACTTTGAAAACATTGAAACCCAATTGCGTTTATGTTTCGCCGCCGAAAAGTGGCCATAATTCAACTCCTCAAAAGAATTTGAATGCACGTAAACGTGTTGTTATAACACCTCAGAACGTGTTCCATGAAGAATCGGAGTCGATTAAAATAGCCGCTGCGGATTCAGGTGGGTAATTGATACAGTTGTAAAATATCTTGACGCCATTGCGACGATGTTACTGTAAATTTTTTTAGATTCCAATCGGACTAATGACTTAGTTTCCGCACCTAATAAAGTGATAATCCCAAAATTATTTCAAAGTCCTGTGAAAAAAAATTCACCCAGTAACGAAAGTCGTTCTCACAAACTTGTCTCTTGTCCAGTGTGTCAAGTTGAAATTCTAGAACGTAATATAAACGTACATTTAGATGCTTGCTTAAACAGGGGGAAAGAAAATGAAAGGTAAAACTTATCATCAAATCATTTGAAAACGTTACGTGTAGTATAACCCAAATATCTAATTCGCTGACAATTCACTTCAATAGGCGAGAACAGAAATCTTTGAAAAGGAATCACCTACCTAAATTCGTATATAGACTTATGTCTCTCAATGTTTTGCGTTCTAAAATGAAGGAATATGGATTGAACGCTCAAGGTGATTTTGATACGTTGAAAAATCGTTTACAGAGGTGAGTTTGATTTCGGTATTGCCATAATTATTTCTCATTGTAGTTCACATTTATTTCATCTGCGCATTTTTTTCTCTTTTTAATAGATATACAGCTTTGTACAATGCGGAATGCGATAAACCAGATCCGAGACCTGTTCAAGAAGTTATTCATCAATTGGAGAGGGAAGAAAAAACACTCTCAAATCAGAAGTTACCAGTTAGTTATTCATTTCCTAGACCGTTATACGTATGCCCGGCTTTGTGAGCAGCATACGTAAATATAGTTTTTTTTTTCACATTTCTGTTCTTTTAGAAAAGCATTTTCGCCGTTTCTCGTGATAGCATATCAAAAGACGAATTCAACGAGCAATACCGTAAGATGAATTAATTTTTCATCCGTATCAAGATATTACTTCACCACTTTTTGTTTGACTTTAACAGTGAAGGAAAACAAAGGTAGTTTCCAGAAATTGATTAACGATGTAAAACACAGAAAACCGCCCCAAATCATCGAAAAACATTTTGATAACGAAAGAGCTTTTTCCGAAAAGTGTTACGTCAGTGATTGTCAACCATCTACTTCGAAGTCGTGTTATAATAACAGTGGCTACGTTGACGATACGAACGATTGTATTGAAATTGAAGAACATGATGTGAAAATTGAACCCTTGCGTGAAGTAAAAGAAGAAAGCATCGAAGAATTGGTTGATAATGATGGTCATAATGAAAATTGCTGTAATGAAAATATCGTTGCTGCTTCTACTACCAATAATATTGTTGATAATGAAAGCGATGAAGGTGTTTGTTCAATTTTATGCGAATCAAGTCGCAAAAGAAAACGACGCCTTTTTTATGCCGAGTCATTCGATGATTTTAACGAAAGCGACGACAAGTGCGGTGATGCTAGTAGTTCACGTTCGTCGAGCCAGCGTGTCAAATTCAATGCAGGTACGTATTATTTTCCCAACTTGTATTAATGTTCTTGTTTTGATAACGGAATTTTTATCAGATGAATCTGATGACGGCGATTATGAAAAATCAACGACTTCTCCGATACTGAGGAAAGGCAACACAAGAAAGCGTAATAAAACAGAAGGTAGCTCAAAAAGTCCTCGAAAAAGAAGGAAATAGAATTTCAAATTCAGATAACTGTTTGAACGTAATTTACTACGTCGTGATTAATGTGATTTTCCCATTTTTTAAGCTTTACGTTTTTTTAATATTTATTTTTTTGTATTTATTATGTTAAAAAAGATGTTTATTGTGGTTGCATATTGCGTGCGGGTTGGTAAGCGAAAAAGCATCTTCAAATGGGGAATCGACTTTTTTTTCAAATCGATAGTTTTTTAAATGGTTTCTTTTGTTCCTCGTAATTAATTACAAATTGAGTCAATAAGATGTGAACTGACCTGAACGTGGAACGTTTGCGAATTCGTGAGTTTCTAATCCAATAGCATCTTTTCCCTCAAATCATTTTTTCTACACAATTGGTCAATATTTATTTGCTTATAATTTGATTATATGTATGTATTTTTGTCATCATGTACTGCTAAAATCGTTTTTAATCATCGCTTGTCCGTAAGATTTGACTGTTATGAAAATTGAAACGCAAAATGTTAATGTTACCTGCTGTGTATTGTGTAAAGCATCATTATTTCGAACCAGTGACGTAACGTAACTTTAAATAAAATTGACATCCATCCGTCTTTAATTGTTTTTTCACGAAACTGACCCCGCCGTCGTGCTCACCACGCCCGAGCACCCCCTTCTAGACAGTAGACAGAGACACCCAGCACGCCGGTAGGAGAAATGTTCGAGATCGAAATTCGATCGAACACACCGATGACGGCAATCGATTCTACAGGTCCGAAGGCGAAAACCTGTAACTATTTTGACACCTCACACGTCTCGGTCGGTCTTGTGGGGCCCGAAATAAATCAAATAAAAGTAGCGAGTGTTTCATGAATGCGTAATTAGGTGAAAACTGAAAACTAGCGAAAACTACGTTTTCTTTTACCTAATTACGTATTCACGAAACACGTCTACGTATTGGATTTATTGAAAAATATTATTTCAAATCTGGGGGTCATGAGCGGTATTACTCTCTTCATGCCGTTCCCACGATTGCAAATCTGGTCGAATTTTTCCAAAATATTCACGCAATCAAGAGTAATTCACGCTAATTGTTGAAGTTACTGATAACGCTGTTCGTAATAATAGAAAACAGAGCGACCTTCATATCAGTGAAAAGTCGTAATTTTTGTAATTTTTTTCCGCCGCTCCTGGAGCTAATTAAGATGAGTAAAGGGTGGTTTGGGAGGTTATCGGGGACGCCGAATCGAATGGCATAGTTGGTTGGTTTTTCAATATCGCGATTTTGTTGGCGTAAAACTTATTTGCGATATCTCGAATAATAATCATCGCAACGAAAAACTAACAACGCCATTCGATTCAGCGTCTTCGAAAACCCCCCGAACCACCTTTCATTCACCTTAATTAGCTCCAGGAGCCGTGGGAAGAAATCCCAAAGTTTCGTCGTTTTCACTGATATGAGGGACACACTGATTTTCATTGTTACGAGGCTGTTATCAGAGACTTCAACAATCAGCGTTAATTTACTCTTGACTGCGTGAATATTTTGGAAAAATTCGACCAGATTTGCAGTCGTGGGAACGGTATGAAGAGAGTAATACAGTACCTTTGAAATTTTTTCGAAATTTTCGATTTTGAACGACTCGAATGAAGATGGCGGCTGCCGGCTGTCAAATGAACACTTACGATTACGAAATTCAATCTCTGTTTTGTTTATCGAGCACCGGATTCAGGAATTATACGATAGGTTGCGCTCTAATATTTTTCAATAAATCTAATACGGAGACGGTCGTGTTTCGTGAATACGTAATTAATTACCTAATTAGGTAAAAAAACGTAGTTTTCGCTAGTTCTCACCTAATTAATTACGCATTCATGAAACACCCCACAAGACCGACCGAGACGTGTGAGGTGTCAAATTATAGGTTTTTGGACCCGTAGAATCGATGGCCGCCATCGGTTCGGCCCTATCTCGTACCGCGTGTGCGATCAAATTTCGATCTCGAAAATCTCTCAGCGATGACATGATTTTCAGGTGATATCCGCGATCAGCGACGTCGACTTTGTAAACTGAGACATACTGTATTTCGCGAAAATCCGCCGCGTAGAACGACGGCAATGCATTAATTTTGTTTTGACACGTGTTGAAGTGGTTGCATACCTAAATGCGTATAGGCACTTAGGTAGTGACATACGAACTTTACGTAATACGTACTACGCCATTCGATTTGGCGTCGTCGAAACCCCCTAATTAGCCCTAGGGGCCCCAAGATGAAATTCCAAAAATTACTACGACTTTTCACTGATGCGGGGGACTGGGGGTCCGACTGATCTCAATACCCGAGCGAAGATGGCGGCTACGAAATGCGATCCGAGCTTAGCCGTGTTACGCTCGGAGATCTGCCATGGAGGCGGATCGCGTAACTGCGGGCCCGAGGTGGAGGTAGGGTCGCCAGTCGCGAGTACGAATACTGGTTCGGGTCGTGATTACGATTTATTAAAGTAAAGATAGCCTACAGTTACTCGAATATGCTAAAAGGGGCGAGCTCAATCGTCATGGACCGACGTCGCGCTAAGACTAACGGAGCACAACTGGCATCAGCCGGCGTCCGTCCGTTAGTATTTACGAAAAAGCTACGCGAGTAGCGATCTAGCGAAACGCGAATAGAGTTTCGTGCTGCAGTTCCGTCGAAGGTGACGAGACCGGCACTCGGCACTGGCTCGCTCGTGAACCAGTTACCCTGTCGAGCTACCCTTAACGCTCGCTTTACCATCAAGTTAAGTAGGGCGCGCTTGCGGCGTCGGCGCGCGCAGTTCGTAACAGCCGAAGGATTTCCAGCTTTCCCTCTACATATGTATTATGTACCTATACCTACACTAGTTTGCTTTCTAAATTAATGATTGAATTTTTCCTTGAAAAAGTATGATAGGCAACACAAATAGAACATGCGTCAAGCGTCTTGTTATGATTTTCATAGGTATTATACGAAAAGAAACACAAATAGTACGTGGAGATCTGAAACCGTCATGGTTATTGAATATAATTTTTCCTTTTTGAAGTGTGATGTGCAACACAAAAAACACTTGTCAAACATCCGAGTGAAATGACCGGTTGGGAATTGATTAAGTGTAATTTTACCTGGAAAAAGAACGATAGATAATCGAAACACCGCGTTAAGAAAACTTCCGATCATGAACCCATTACGCAGCTAAAGTGATATCTACTGAGTAGAGTTTCCGTCGTATTTCGATCCGGAAATTTAGGCGTCTCGCGCGACAATCGGCGTGGGAAAATTTTTCCGCCCAAAAAACACATGGGGCTACAGTTCGTTTTTTTTTTTTTTGATTTTGGTTATTTTCTGAAAAATCGAAATTAGAGTCGTTTTCGACTAATTTGAGGTCGCCGATTTCGAATCCGTAGTCAAATTGATATTTTGATAAAAATTGGCGTCCGCGTCTGTACAAAAACCGATCGCGAATTCGTGATCAGCGGATTCGATTTAGCCGAAATGCACTCTTTCCAGCCGATTTCCGCGTAATTTGTAGAAAAGTAATTTTTGAGGCAAAAAGTCCACCAAAAAAGCCGCTATTTCGCCAACGGCGCAACCAGCGTCTTAACCGACCCCGACACACTGTTCGCCAGGTCCGAATACCTCCTTCTAGACTCAAACATTTGTTGCGGTTTTTCAAAATTTCCAATTTCTCATTTTTTAGCACCTTGTAGCGCGCCTGAAGCCGCTTTAACATAACCCAATCTAAACCTTGACCTAAATTAGTTAGCAGCGGCCGTTTTCGAGCTGCTTTTTAAGCTACATGTATGTTTCAAGCTGTTTTTCAAGTTTGTGTTCAAGCATATTCTCGAGCAGGTTTTTTAAGTTTGTTGTTTTCAAACTTGTTTCCAACTGATTTTCAAGCAGATTTTTGAGCCAATTTTCGAGCTGGTTTTCGAGCTTGTTTTTAATCTTGATCCCAATTAATTTTCCAACTGATTTTCAAGCAAATTTTCAAGCGGGTTTTCGAACTGGTTTAGCCACTTCAGGTTTAGGTTACGTTCGGTTAAAGCCGCTACAGTACAGACACGCTACAGGGTGCTACATACAATGTGCTACGAGGGGCTACAAGGCCATACAGACACGCTGCAAGGCGCCAATGGCCACTACAAAGTGCTACAAGCGTATAAAATTTGCAACAAATCGATCTCTCAAATTTTGACAAATTTTCGATCTTCAGAAAAGACTAAACAACATAACCTACGCGTAATTGACGAAAAACACGCGTCTAAAACGCGTTACTTACAAATTTTTTTGAAGTTATGAGGGATCGATTTGGTATCGTGAAAATGAATTATGGTCAAATTTTACAATGCTACATTTCACCTTACCACGAGGTAGGATAATTTTTCTGATTTTTAGTGTCTGCGGAATTTGTCAAAATGTTTGAGGGGTTTTTCGATGTTGGTTTTGCAAAAATCCAAGTTTCGTCAAAATTCGAAATTAACACCGGCGACAGCGGCCTTGTAGGAATACAGTAAGTATAATATAATATTTTGAACAACTACGAGTACATACCTAATTACCTACCTAGTACCTACTCTAATACATACTGTATATCGGCTGGTAAAAACATAACGAACGCGTTGAGATACGCTTTTTCGAAAGCCGTTGGCGAAATATCGGTTTTTTTTGGGGGGGCCTTTTTGCGTTGCCTCGAAAATTACTTTTCAAAAAATGACGTGAAAATGTAGATAAAGCCTAGTGAACACGCTCGTAGGTTTAGTTGTAGAATATGGGTATTGTACTCGTACTTAAATTATTGCCATTCGTACAATTGATCGTGAAAGCGTGAACGATGAACGTGATACCACAATGACGAATAGGTAGGCTCCTAGGCTCCAGATATAAAATAAACGTGAATATATGGCGTACGAACTCCACCTACCGAGTACCTCACCTGCCTACCTATTCGTGTTGGAGTTGGAACGTTACGACCGAGGCTGCTAATACTGACGACAGAGAGGGGTTATTGGCGAGGCGAAAAATTATAGAAAATACATACAGTATAATATACAGCTAGTATAAATGTAGATGTACTATTATGTATGTATGTATGTACTCGTACGATCTACATATCACACATGCGGTATGTTACGTCTACATCTTCATCTACGAACACGCACATACGAGTACGAGTACATAGGTGCGATGTAGACGTGATTTAAATATACCACGTTCGACGCTGATTGTGATAAGGCGCAAGATGTCGATAACACGAATGTAAATACCTATCGTTTTAGTCTGCTTTTTTCTATTCTGGTACTCGCGTTCGTCGATCGCTGTACTCATTCTATGTACTTACTACTTAGTTAAGTTATACTGTACGGTACGTATTTGGTGCAGCTACACAAACTCACCGGCTACTCGTTGTCGTTACTCTGCCGCAGCCGTACCGACAATTATTACGCTCACATCAACGCCCATAGGCCTACCTAGTACCTATCCCACTGCCACTTGTCAAGACGAATCAAACAACAGTAGCGGTAACAAGTTGCAATCTTGCAATCGAAAGTAACGCAGAGGTATCAAAATGGAGTGTACGACCAATGATATACCGGCATCGACAGTAAGTAATTACTCGTAGATTGACAATATTTTATAATAATTCTGCAGTACTGTCAGAGACAACTAAACAATATTGAAGAAATTGCGTACTGACTATTTTCTATTCGTCAACCTCAACGGTCACTGGCAAGGGCGATTGAATTACGAAGCGCCGCGTAGCGCCGTCGAGCCGGCTAAACTCTGTCTTATAAAAGTCCTACCTCTACCTACTACCTACTACCTAATTACCTATCAGCGCGATATACTTACTTACCCAATACCCACCCACACTACCATACTTAATCAATGCTTACCGGCGGGCCCGGCCGTCGTGCCTTATACTCGTACTACCAGTGGAGTACATGATTATGACTCGTATGCGTGCATGTGCATGAACATGTACGTGTGGATATGTAATACCTAATTACGAGTACCTACCTACCTACGTATCTTTTTGAACAATTGTCTTCGACTTGAATATACCTAATACCTAATACCTAATACCAACTTATGCTATACTGTAGGTAATAGGTATACAGGTGTGGTACGAGTTGTACAGTATAATAATAATTTCTTACGTAGGTAATAGGTATATCTACGGTATTGTATTATCTACGACTACGCTTAGATACATTTAAGGGATGACTGGCGTGTACATTATATGCTATATACGAGTAGGCTATACGAGTACTACCATACTTATAGTAATTTGTAGTTAGAGTTACGTAGATGAGGTACATACTGTATGTGTCGTAGTATGTAGTGTATTCGACTATACTCGTACACAAATACGTATATTACGTATAGTATGGGGCATTGCTATTCGGTATTGGTATTGGTATTGGTATTGGTATGACGCAGAGGTACTGCATCCCTGCACGGCGGCGCAGTGTAAGTAAATTATCTAAACCTATTACCTAAATACCTAAATACATAAATACCTACTTACCTAGTTAGTATAATTATCTATACCTATACCTGGTAGCTTAAGCTATTACACTTCGTCGCATCTCACCATAGTAAAAACGCTACGTATTTTCAGATCGAACTCGTAAAAATCAACAAAGTAAAACTGGGACCGTTGGAAGTTGATTTTGTGCCGCTAGATACGCCGCTAAAGCGACATTTGCAGACGCTGTCCGTCGCGCTAAATTTATTCCTAACCATGTGCGGAACGACCTTTGCTCCGATTTTCTTGATTTACGTATTTCTCTACTCCCAATTTTGGTTTCTGGTACCTTTGTACGTAGCGTGGATATACTACGACCGAGAAACTGGTTTCAAAGGCGGACGAAAGTAAATACCAGCAAATACGCGCTAGTCGTTAGACAGTAGACATCATGAACACTAGCCGCGATAAATTTTTCATCACGTCTATGTAGATATTGACGTGATCTATGTACCAAGTACCCATAAATACAGTACACTGTACCCTAGACCCTACACACTGTACACTATACATATACTCGTACCTTACCGTGCCTAACGTAGCGTGATGCGTGATGCGTGACTGTACTCGCACAGTTGTACACATGTACAAACACTTATTAGACAAGCGCATAAGTACAGTACACAGTACAGAGCATCTAGGTAGATACGCGTAGGTAATAGGCACTTGTAAACGATAAAAGCATTTGCCTAAATAGCTAAACTACGTAAATGGACTGCCCCTGTCTAGGGGCTTGGCTAGACGGACGACGCGAATCCAAGCGACGCGATTTTTGAAAAAATCGCTGGCTGTGTTTGTATTGAAGTGGCTACACCAACTTTTTTTTTCGCTGCGACTTGTGTGTTAAATAAAAAAATCGCGTCGCGTCGCGTCGTACGTCTAGCCAAGCCGTAGTGCGGCTAGCTGCCCAAGTGCCTATAATGCACAACTGAACGTAGAATACGTAGGTACCGGTAACTAGGTGGTAGGTACTAGGTGGGTAGACGTACTGCAGATTAGTAAATGTAGGGGACTAATCGTTCGTGCCCCCCGAGAAAATGAATTAATTTTTCTTGGTTAGTTGTAAAGTTGCAATTTATGTAGGTACTGAAGTGTTTAATTTTTATAAATATTCTAAGAAAATCGAATAAATTGCAATTTTTCAATTTGAAAGTGCTGATAAGAACGAATCTGGTTTTTATTCAAGAAAATGACGTCCAATTTAGCATTGTTCAACGTAAAACCGCTAAAACAGTAGTTCATTTTGCCAGGGAGTCCACCATCAGTCGGTAACTTGGTACCTGCCTACTGCCTACTGCCTACTGCCTACTGCCTATTGCCTATACTCGAACGAGTATTTACGTGCTCGTATGCACATACAATGTACCTCTACCTACTACGGTACCGCTATCGACATTGCTTTTTTTTTTCGATTTCACCTTTCTTGAATAAAAATAAAACTCACCGCTATGGGTTGCCCTTCAAAACAGAAAAACTGCAATTCACTTACACTAAAAACTGGTGGTTGACCGTGAACAACCGAACGCTCGGTACTTGACATGCATAACTGTGCCTACCTAGTACCTACCTTACTTATACCTTCGGCTACTAGGCCTAATCACGAGCACTTCGTACGTACGAGTAATTACGTATTTATGCGTAACCTTTTTTGTTACGATTGCAGGCAACATTGGTTTCGACGAAATGTAATTTTCGAGTACTTTCGCGACTATTTTCCATCGAAATTAGTGAAAACCGCAGACCTGCCAGCCGACAAAAATTATCTGTTCGTGATTTACCCGCACGGTGTGCTGTCTTACAGTACCTTGGCTTGCTTCGGATCCGAAGCGAATCGCATCGAAAGTCGAGTATTCCCCGGTATTGATTTTCGAATTGTAACGTTGGATATAAATTTTTACTGCCCCATAACCAGAGAATATTTTTTATCGATGGGTAAGTAAGTCTAACCAACTACGAGTATGTATAGTAGGTCGACAGCTAGACGAGTAGGTTGGTACTTGGTAGATGCTAGATACTGGGTAGGGGTAGCTCTAGCTACTAGCTAAGTAGCTAGTACATATATCGGCTCACATTTCAGGCGCGATCGGCGCTAAAGAATCCAGCATTGTACACACGTTGAACTCGGAGCCTTCCAAAGCCGTAGTGCTGATAGCGGGTGGCGCTGCTGAAGCGGAACTCGCCGCTCCCGGCAGTACCTATCGCATAATAATCAACCGTAGAAAAGGGTTCGTTCGCATTGCCTTGAAAACAGGGTACGAAATACATACCACTAAGTACCTTACCTACATACATATATTCGTATTGTATACGCAGACATACTGTACGTATAGTATTAAACCAATTTTTACACCTTCATTTCAACACATTTGGCACGAATGACAGGGTTTCGCTGGTTCCTGTATTCTCGTTCGGCGAAAATAATTTGTACGGCCAGTACCACTCTAAATGGTTAACGAAAATGCAGTTGCTATTCAAAAAAATCACCGGCATATATCCAGCCGTGCCGAAAGGCAGAGGAATTTTCCAATACACTTTCGGAATTTTGCCATATAGCCAGCCAATTAACACGGTCGGTAAGTATCTAAAATGCGTGTTGGCCTACGCTGTACGCACTACGCACAGCACACGCCCAACGAAAAAAGCAAACAGAAACAATGATAATTACAATTGCCTCTCCCCAGAAAGCTGCCCACAATTGTTGTCCACGAAACAAAACCCAAAAGCGAGCGAAAAGCCCCCCTCACGTGGTGCCATTACCAGTCAACCAAGACATACACATAACCAACCCCCGTAGCGTACGGCCTAATCCGTAATCCACCTCCCTCACATATTTCCCCACTACTCGGTATCGTGTCGTGTCGTGTCGTGTCGTGTCGTGTTGTGTTGTGTTGTACGATACTCGTACATACATCATACGCCATACACGTAGTCGCGTAATACACGATTCAGGATTCAAAGAAAAGCATTCGTATCGAACTATCGATAATGCTGTATTGCTGTTTGCAGTTGGCAAACCGATAACCGTGCCGAAAATTGAAAACCCTTCGCAGCAACTCATCGACGAGTACCACGCAATATTCGTCCAAGAACTGAAGCGTCTATTCGAGGAAAATAAGGGCATATACGACGTAGCCGGTAGCGAAGCAACCTTAGTCACCATATAAACTGCCAAACGCGTATTTCTCATCGAATTTTATGTACCTCTAGCTCTACCTACTACCTACTACCTACCTTTTGTTTCATTTTTTTTCTCGTTTTTCTCTTTTGTGTCGTTCTTCGTTTCTCATTTCGTTGTTATGGTTGTTTTTTTGTTCTTGTTTTTTGTGTTTGTACTTTTTTTTCCTCTTTAAATTATTTGGCATCATTACTTTATAAATACGTACAATCTTGTTGGGCGTGAGTAGATACCTAATGTATGTTCTGGCGCAGTGAACAATGTCTCACTTTTTCATTCAATTTTCACGACTTTCAACAATCCTAAAAATTCCTTAAGTTTTCACATGGAGATTCTTCCCATTTTTATAAGAAAAATACAAAACTTCTCTCCTAATTTTTGTGAGCTCAAGTTGTATAATTTTCCATTTTTTGTATCAAATTTTTATAAATTTTCTATATGTTCACTATTTTTCTACCTTCTATACACGTAGATGATGATTTCCATTCTATCATACTTCACTTTTTTTCATTAGTGCAACCGTTATTTTAACATTTCTGATTTATCTTGAAAAACTGAAGTACTCGTGTTATGTTCTGGCGCACTCATGTTTTTCTCAAATTTTACTTCATTTTTCATCATTGTAAAATTTCCATATTTTTAAATCGTTTATTTTACTGGTTTTTAAGGAAATATGCACTATTTTTTACTTAATGTTTCATTTAAACAGTTATACAACTGTACATTTTTGATGAGTCAATATTACAATCCAAATGGATGAAGTTCCAGCAGAGATCTTATAAAGCTTTTCTAACTTCGTTATTAGGTACTTCTAGTACATCATTATCATTATTTTTTATGAGGTACCCATTTTGGAATAGAAATACGAGTATATGTTGGTATCAGTTATTTCTTTATTGCGAATACAGCAGTCAGCGATATTACTGAGATTTTCCGCTGACAATATTGTTTTCAAATCAATATTATACGATATTCTATCCCCAGCAACCAGTTTTTTTATTAGACTTGAGAACTTTTCTTCTCTTATAAGCACTCGGAGTTTGGAAATTATCGATGTTTTCTTCGATCCAAAACGGTTGTACCTCATTCATAGTTAAAGACTTCACGATGGACCATGTGTTATATATATTAAGTCCATTAAACTGATAACCGTTATAAAATTCTTTCATTAAATTTCTTCTGTTATCATCCATATTTTTCGTAAATTTCTGAAAATCATACTCGTTGATTCCATAAAATTCGGAGAACGCTTCATTTTGGAGAAACTGGAACCTACTGAGGCTCCTTAATGGAGATGCAACTGTACAGATTATAATTTAAGAATACAAAATATATAAAATTTTTGGTAACTGTTTAAATGAAACATTAAGTAAAAAATAGTGCATATTTCCTTAAAAACCAGTAAAATAAACGATTTAAAAATATGGAAATTTTACAATGATGAAAAATGAAGTAAAATTTGAGAAAAACATGAGTGCGCCAGAACATAACACGAGTACTTCAGTTTTTCAAGATAAATCAGAAATGTTAAAATAACGGTTGCACTAATGAAAAAAAGTGAAGTATGATAGAATGGAAATCATCATCTACGTGTATAGAAGGTAGAAAAATAGTGAACATATAGAAAATTTATAAAAATTTGATACAAAAAATGGAAAATTATACAACTTGAGCTCACAAAAATTAGGAGAGAAGTTTTGTATTTTTCTTATAAAAATGGGAAGAATCTCCATGTGAAAACTTAAGGAATTTTTAGGATTGTTGAAAGTCGTGAAAATTGAATGAAAAAGTGAGACATTGTTCACTGCGCCAGAACATACATTAGGTATCTACTGGCGTGCGTTTTTTGCGTCATTTTGTAAGCACAATATACCAATATTTTATTACGAGTAATTTCATTATTGTCGTATCAAAAGCGTACCGCCATACCGGCTCGTAGACATACCTGCGTGACTGCGTGGCTGCGTGCCATGCCACGCATTCGTAAAATATCGATACCAAGACTGAGGTGGTAGGCTATCATACTATGTGTACAGTACACATAGTCAGTACTCAGTAGTCACATAGACATACTACAGACATCATATTATATACTATAAAGCTATACTGTGTGTAGTTAGTAGTTACATTCTAGTACGTTTGTGTATGGCGCCTTGCGTGTAGTAAGGCGGAATTATTGGTATCACTGGTTGCATAACCAGTTTGTGCCGAAAAACGCCCTAAAATCCCTGTAACGGTTACCGAGGAACGTTATAGTCGAAGAATATCTCTCTATCAGGCAAGCGAGCGTGCGTCTGTGGATGTCATAATCAAAAATTGTCCAATTTTATAAAAAATTGCAGTAACAGAAGCTTATTTTGAGGTATTTAATGTATTGTATTTAAGGTAGCGTAGGCCTACATACGTATACGTATTGCGTACACGTAAATGCAGATAGTCGTAGGCCTGGTATACGCAATTACGAACGCATTTGCATATGCGTATTGCGTAACGAATGAGCACTACAACACTATACAATGTAATAATACCACAGGGTAACCAAGTAGTCGTGATCCGCCCCCTCCCTCACCAAAGAAAAAAAATTACTTTTTTTTTATTTCATAGTGAAAATGGTTGCAATTACTCAAACACTGTTGAGTTGAACATCTTTTTCTTCAACAAAAAATGAAATTCATTTTCATCAATTTATTTTTGAGTTGAAAAATTGCAATTTATTCCAAGCATTTAGAATTGATAAAAACTGCCTACCTAAGTACCTACTACCTACTACCTTTTACCTATGCCTACGTAAATTGCAGTTCTTCAACTTGAGAATGGATTGACAAGACCTTTGATTTTTTAATGAAGGAAATTATGTCCAATTTAACGTTGTTTAAGTAACCGCAGCCATTTTTACCATAAAACCGAAAAACAAATTATTTTCCTGCGGAAAGGGGGACAGGATCGATCGACCGCCCAGTGGGTCGTACCCATCAACCCAGGTATCTAGCTATCTATATCTACTACCTAATAACCAACTCCCCGCTTTATGGTAGATCTACGTACTACGAGTACGTAGGTACCTACATAGTACGTACTACGTAGGTAGGTAGATAGTAGATAGGCCTACTAGTTATTAATATGAACGAGTAAATAGTTGAGGATTGCTACACAACACACAGCTACACACATACAGTATGTAGATCTGGGTAGATACGGGTTAATTTAATTTCAGTTCTAATAGAAACGAAAAGATGACCAAAAAAAAAAAAAAAAAAAAGGAAAATTATAATACACATAATTTAAAAAGAAGACACAAGAAAATAGAAAACGCTTTAAATGGATACAAAAATAATAATATGACGAATAGATAAGGGCAGAGATGATTTGACGCTTACGTAAAACGTATAGATAATTTGGTACGTCTAACATGTATAAATGTGTACAAAATAATAGTATACCGTATACCGTACACGTACACATACGTACTCGTATGTACTCGTACGATAAAAATAAGAACATTCGAAAGAGAGCGACGCGTGATTGTTTATCGATTACGCATAGCGTGTTATTGTAAAGTAGATAATTAGCTAATTACAAAAATATTCTTATCGATTACACGAGTGCGCAACTACGTAGATAAAGGATGTAATTTAATTGGCGACTTCTTCAAACGATACGCATATGTACTGTATGTAGTGTACCTGCCTAGTGCCTACCACCTACTATCTAATTAGGTACTAATAGGTACCAGGTAGGAGTTAGGTGGTAGGTGGTAGGTGGTAGGTGGTAGGTACTAGGTATACGAGTAGATACAAGTAGAACGACGTCGTTTTCAAACCATCGTGACTCAGCAATTCAGCTGCTGTCTCATGTTATATAATTTGTAGTTTGGCTAGTTTGTTGTTGACATGATATTGTTCCTTGTATTCTTCGAAAAGTGATACCAGCGCCTCAACGTACCGGCCATGGTACTCATCGACCATTTGTTGAGACGGATTCGGCGTTTTTGGAAGCGATATTGGCGCGCCGACTAAACAAATCAAGCAGAGTTGAAAAAATACGCGAACAGGGCGAAACGTTGAAGCTGCGCCCTCGGTATTTAATTTACTACCTACTTTAACTGCGTAACGTACCAACTGTGGTGACTGGCCTTCTTCGAGGCAATACGCCGAACGTATATTGGAAAAAGCCGCGTCCTTTCAGCAGGCACGGAGCTATACCGATGACATTACGTAGCACTTCTTGAAGCCGTAACACCCATGGTCCGCTCATTTGATCGAAAACCTCGTTTTCGCCAAACGAAAACACCGGAACTAAAGAAGCTCTAAAAAAAATTTTTTTTAATAAGAAGAATACAAGAACGCAAATTCTACGTTGAAAAGGATTGGTTCAGCACCGTACTCATGCCCAGTCTGAGACGCAGCTGAAGTCCCAGCCCTAACGCGAGCAAAAAAAAAACGAATAAAATGAACGACCGAGCTTGCTGGCTGGCCTTCGTAGGTAGTAGGTAGCCTACTAGGTACGTAGATACAGATAGTACTAGGTAGTGGATATCGGGTAACCGATTGATCATGCCATCGCCGGGAAAATAAATCACTTTTTTCGGTTTTACTGTAAAAATGACAGCATTGGCTGAAACAACGTTAAATCATCGGACATCATTTTTTTCGTTGAAAAATTAAATTTGCTTTTATCGATCCATTCTCAGGTTTAAACGTTTTTATCAATTTTAAAAACATCGAATAAGTTGCAATTTTTCAACCTGAAAATGAATTGACGAGATGAAATTAAATTTTTTATCGAAGAGAGTGATGCGTGATTGAACATTTCGTATACAGTACCCAAGTCATTGCTGTCGGCCGTTTTTACTGTAGTCTCAAGACCGAAAAAAAAAAGGTAATTTACGTATATTGCCGGTGAGTGGACGAGCAGTCGGCCACCCGGTAGGTAATAGGTAGATTAGGTATAGGTACCCATTCTGCAAGGCCACTCTGACGAAGCCTTTTCTATTTTTTAAGACGCAGACGCAATCGCCGGGCACGGATCGTAGTGCTTCTTTCGCGCCGCCTGGCATAATAACGCAGCTTTCACCCGGTTTACCGTTCAAACAATGCGATATGGCATTTTCCGTCGCCCCAATGGCACCTGCGCAATAAAAAACAAAACAAACGAGTTGAAAAAAGCGCGACGCGAACAAGGTGCGACCAATTAACGAATCAGCACCGAGAGCGAGCCATATGTCTTTGGTGAACGGAATCCGATAGTTAACATTCAATACGACCAAATGCGTTTCGATTCCCGGATATAGTTGGTCGAAGTTGGTTGCGTTAGATTGGAAATTGAGTAAAGATGCAACGCTGGCGACACCGTGAGGATAAACGGCGAATAGGTAATTCTTGTCGGCCGGTAAGTCGGCCGTTTTCACTAATCGAATAGGGAAATAATCTCGATAGTAGTGCCAAATTTTCAAATTTCTCAACCATTTTAACCTGGAATAAGCGCGATTAGCGAATACGGAATACAAAACTACGCGTACCGTACGAGAAAAGGTGGCATTACGAGTACCTACCTAAGAAGTGTAGGTACTCGGTACCCGTAGCCTACCGTATTATGAACTACGAACGTACTTGCGACCTCCTTGAAACGGCGTATTCCTGTCGTAAAATATCCAGCTGAAGTATAAAACTGGCACGAACCAATATTTCGTAAAAATTAATAAATAAACGAATATCGGAATTACGATGAACATGGCCAGAAGCAAGCTGATGAAAAACGAGGCAACAATTAACGTTTCTAAACGTCTGCGTAGGGGTATCGCGATTGGTGCGAATTCGATCCCTAGAATATTCCAACATGGCTTCTGCATCTCCTGCTGCATCGATTTGTTCGTCTAGTAAAAACGAAAGAAAAACCAAAATCACATACTCGTCAACGAACATTTAGTCAAAGATTTAATAAATTTCGACGCACTTACGTCCGTTCCGTCCATTTGGAAAAGTGTTAAAGGAGAAGAGGAGCACGAGGCTAAGTGAGAGTACACGCGCCAACGATTTACGCGATAATATGAAGATTTCTGGAGAAAATATTTGCAGCAAACTCACCGCTGGTACGTTTTCAGCATTTTAATTTTCAATTCCTCGACTTTGACGATATACCTACTGTATCTGCGACCCGGGTACACAAGAGCAACTAACGTAAACGTGAACGGAAACGTTGATAAATTTCATCAGAAGCGTATCGCAACGACGACACTGTTGTGTGATACTTTACAACGTGCGATACTCGTGAACTAACGCAACGCAACGCAACGCAACGCAACGCAACACGATGCGATGCACTATGTAAATGTATCCAATGGCCGGTACCTATTTACTTGCTTACCTAGCTACCTAGTACCTGACTACCTACCTATCCACCTGATCTCCAAATTTGTAGTACATACATACAGTATGTTGGATTTGTACGTTGCGCTTGCATGTACCTAGTACCTAGGTACCTACATCGTACATAATGTATAGTAGATACCGCAGATACTAAGCGGCCTACATAGTAGGTACATACGAGTACAAGCTACAGCAACTCGATACGATCAGATTTCTCCCATAATAAAGTAACAAACAATGCAGTACCTACTACCTAGTACCTCTACCTACACAGTATGTAGGTACTAGGTATAGGTACATACTGTAAATCGCCATTTCCCAATTCATAGTTGTCGTCTCAAAAAGTCTGACGGTATCGAGAACACACACGCTCTTTGCCGAGTGTCAGTATTAAGTAGTATTACTCGTACCTACTCGTACGTCTACATTCTACATACGGTAGGCGCTTGGCAGGTAGCAATAATACCTACGGTGCTTATAAAGAACGTGCATGGGCACGACACGTATCTATGGAGCCTTTATCGACCTCCTGTTACGACGATGATAAGCCCAAGTTTTATCTACGCTACCACACGTTCATACGTTCATACGTTCATACGACGTCAATACGTCGTCGCGTCATGAATCGAATTCACGTTTATACGTACTAAGTACATACTGTAATTACATATTACATACCTAGTGGTTACTGGCTACTGGCTACTGGCTAGCACCTTGTAGTACCTACTACCTAATGCCTATTGCCTACATCACATGCAGTAGGTATGTCATATGTCGTATGTCACTGTACTGTATGTAGATGGACGTTAATTAGAAAAAAAAAAATTTCAAAATGCATCCATGCAGGTAATATTGGATAGAATACTGTATTTTTGCTTCGGCACCCGGTAGTCGGTACCTACTACCTAGTACCTACACCTAGCCTACCTACATACTCGTAATATGGTGCTGTACCTAGACCTACGCACCAACTACATAGCAGTACTTAGAAGCGCATAATTAATAATTATGCACATCTACATAGTACATACTACATTACATAGTGTGCACTGTATAGGTCTATACAGGCATACCTCTACTCATACAGTCCCAAGCCATTTCTGCAAGTTACACACACGTTCTCAGTCCCGATTTCGGCGTACGCAATTTTCCATCTGCGCCTCGCATACTCATACTCGTGCGATATTTTATGCAGATTTAGTTCATGCATGCCGCAAAATCTGTGTATGTGACTCTGACTATGTGTACGGGTATACTATACTCGTAAATCCCTGAGATATCCCACCAACGTTCCGAGACCCGCTGCTTTGACAATGTTGCGCTGCGCAAAAATAAACCGACAATCTGGGACTATGTGTCTATTTTCCCACCCCTCTGCTTGTGCTTGAAACGACACGAACGCATGACAAAGGTTATTCTTTCTCCCTCTGCGTCTCCCTCTCCCTATCCGTAGCTGTTGTAAAAATGTCGGGTCTCGGGTCGTCTGCATCATATCGCCGGCCTTCACAGTTCACAAACATAGTGGTAGCAATGTATGTACCTATTTGTACATAATACGTATGTACAGTACGTAGACGTACATACGTGTACTACGCGTACATATTCGTATATGTATTTAGCGTATTATGCACACCTCACACAAACACATCCCCTCACCCACCTAACTTTTTTTTTTTTTACGGAGGCCCCACTCCCGGACTTTCCCGGGTGGGGCAATTTTATTGAAGAAAGTGGCCAGCTGGCCACCCACCTAACCTAACCAAACCTAACCTAACCTATACAATACGTATACCGGGTAATCGATTGTTCACCCTACAAGAATGATAGGACTAGACTATACGTCATCAAAATTCACTGTTATCTGCAGCATTCATAATTTAAAAAATCTCAACAATGGGTGGATCTAAATGCTAATAGTCTACCTACGTACGAGTATTTATACGTGTTACGTACGAGTACTTAAACAATTTCGAATTGAACATCATTTTTTTTAATAAAAAGTCAAATTTGGTCATGTCAACTCGTTCTCAAGTTGAAAATTGCAATTTACGGGAGTAGTTACTAGGTAGGTAGTTGTTATCAATTCTAAAAACGTCGAATGAATTGCAATTTATTCGTCGACTTGAAGGTGAATTGGTAAGAGCAAATTTTATTTTTTATTGAAGAAAATTATGTCTAATTCAACGTTGTTTTGGCCATAACTGCCATTTTTACGATACGAGCAGAACCGAAAAAAATGTATGTACATAATTTATTTTCCTGAAGGGGCCCACGATCAATCGGCCACTCGGTGTACATAGACGTACGTCTCTGCTGTCTCCTTTCTACACATAATGTATACGTATTACGTTACGTACAGTATAAGTACGGTTCAAAAACGTTTGTACTTTATACTCGTGTGAAGACGCAGTTCGCAGTACCTCAACTCTATACTCAATTACGAACCCAGGCGTTCGTTATGTTTTCACGCGCGTACTTGAAAGAAAAAAATCTTATCAGCAGCCGGCAGCGAGGCGACCGCGACGCTTCATTAATTGGCTTGTTTCATAAACGCGATGATAATTATGCGCGTCCGTCCGTCCATCCGTCTGTACATCCGCACGTACGCGTGCCTGCCTACTCGCATACTTCGATCAAACCTCAAACTTTGAACAAAAAGGACAAAATGCCATGAAGATAAGTTTTAATTTTGAAAATTTCACCGTCACTCGCGACGACACGTTCGTTTGGACAGCAACAGCAGAAAGAAAGAACGAAAAAATTATTTGACTTATTCGCAGTTTCACGGTATCGCTTTATTTAATTTAATCGCGTTTTTTCATTTGGTTAACGGCGATTTTAAGACGTGTGACGAAAAGCGTAAATGGTAGAAACCGTTATCATGGGTTCCGATAACCACGTAAGTACCGACTACCTAGTACCTACTACGTAGCTAGTAGCTACTAGCTAGCTTAGTTACCCAGTACCTAGACCTACTACCTAGCACCTTTATCTAGGTAGCATCTTGGAAAAAAGTAACGCTGTGTGGCATTGTAGCGTCCGTTGTACCGCATTATACGACAATTGCAAATAGGTACTTGAATTTCTGTTTTCTTTTCTTTTTTCAATTTCGTCTTTTCAATAATTTTGCAATAATTAAACAAAGGCAAATCGAACCAAAAGTCAAATTCATTTTTGCAAGTTTCACTTTAGAATACCTAAATAAAAACTTGCCACTTGCCTACTATAAAATCTGGGGTAAGCCCCGAATTAGTTGGAAAACTGGAAGCCCCCAGTAGAGGAGGTTGTTCTACTACTCCTTGCGCGTCTTTTGGGTCAGGTGCGAACTCGTGGAAAATTTTTCTTCATTTTCTGGAAGCGGTCAAAGAAAAAAAGTCGAGAAACCATTTTCGGGATTTTTCTCTCAGAAATCCAAAAATGGAGGGATGTGGTCACCCGACACCCTCCCTTTCCACACAGCCAATTTTTTTAGCTAAATTTTTTACCCAAACCCCGTAAAAAGCGAAATCGCATGTATCCGTGGTGCTGAGAACTAGTGTGTTTTGACGCGAGAAATCCGAAATCGGCAAAGTTTGGTCACCCATCCCCCTTTCCACTCAAAAGAGTTGAATTTTTCAGTTAAATCCCCTAATGAAACGCCATGTAAGCGCGAAGTGACGCCATAACATGTACATATGTACCTATAATTAAAAAATCGCGTCCGTGCGACTAGCCTCTCCTCCACACGGAGTTTCGTTACAAAATTCAACCAAAAAAAAGATGACGTGGAAGGGGAGGGGAGCAACTTCCCCATTTTTAGATTTTTAAGAGAAAAATCAATCTCCGCACTCGCTCATCTGAGTAACTCTATTGAGGGCATCACAATAATTTTTCAAAGTCGGGGGCCCAGGTTTCGTGGATAATCCTGTATTATTTGTACTTGTTATGCGATGCACCGTCACGTCACCATTTATGGTTAAAGGCCAAGACCTAGTTAGAAAACTGATTTGAAATAGAATACGAGACGTATTGTGTAGCAAAAATTTATGATTAACTATACTAGACTAGACTAGACTAGACTAGACTATACTATACTATACTATACTGCATTGCGATAATTATGCTTCAGCCTATCGAACAAGGAACAAAAATTTTCGGAATAGAATGGGCTCCTCTAAACATATCGTTTAAACGGCGCATGGAAACGTTTTCTGCATTCTTTTGGTTTTTTTGCGTACTGACTGGAGTATTTGTAAATTTCTTCTGCCTGTATTACGTATTGAGAACGCGATTTTGGCCAATTGGAGTTCTTTACATGATATGGATATTCTACGATCGTCGTACAGCCCATACTGGCGGCAGACCGTAAGTACATTCCAGTGTTTAAAGTGTGAACAGAGCGAATAAAGAACTTGATTTACAAAAAGACAGCTTTTTACAGAGTCTCGACGATACGCAAATTCAAATTGTGGCAATATTTTCGCGACTACTTCCCAATAAGTTTGATCAAAACGGCAGATTTACCAGCTGACAGGAACTATTTATTTTGCGTTTATCCTCACGGAGTACTTGCTTCCGGCGCGGTACTAAATTTCGCCACAGACGCCAACAACTTCGAAAAACTATATCCCGGATTGCAGGCGCATTTGTTAACTCTGTCCTTTAATTTCAATTTACCATTTTCCCGTGAAACCATCCTCGGCTTAGGTAAATCTCCTCCTTCTCCTTCTCTTTCTCGTTTTTTTTTTTTTTTTTCGGGTATAAGAATACGAATGGCAGGAAGTAATGTAAACAATCTTGAATTATTATACGTTCAAAAAAATCCACTGTCCGTACTCCGCAATAACGGTAGAGTGCATGCCAAAATTTTCCATCAACTATCTGAGACCCGCCTGTCGCTTATCGCTTATTCAACCATGCTGCTTAGAAACATACTGTACGCGTGTACGTCTAGTCGTCTACGTATCTGAGACTGTGTGTCTATTTGTCTATTTCCCCACTCCCCACCTCTGTCCTTGTTGCAGAAGTGCCAGCGCCGGCGGGTCTCACGTGGTCTGCATCATATCACCGGGCCTCACAAATACAGTAGTATGTAGGTAATGCGTAACTCTACGTGTACGTGTACGTGTGTACAATTAGGCGTAAGCAATTAAGCGTGTACCGTACGTACGAGTACTACCATATGAAATTACGACGAGTGTTAGGGAGTTTTACGACGACACGACGTACTTATATTGGCGTTTCCTTCGGTCGATCCGTACAGTTCTAAAACCGCTGGAATTCTGTACCTCTCGACGAAAGCCTGCCACACATCTGGACGCATAGCGATACGTTGAACTGGTTTCACCTCTTTTTCTATGCGCGGTGTCGCCAAAAAAAACTAATTTTTAAGGTCTTTCTATTTAATCGTCAAAACGGTTGACCTGGCACGCGTGTGAAGGCTAATTTTTTAATAGCACGAAACGATTGAAAAAGGGATTGCCTTTAGTAATCGGCATTTTTTAATTAGGGAGAGAATGACCGCAGCCCTTTGTATACAGTATAGTAGGTAGTAACCGGATGTCGACTTGATTTTTTTTTTTTTTTTGTATTTTCTTGTGTATCGAACATATTGTGAGCGTAACATAACAAGTTGCGAATCAGTACGTGTACCTCAATTCGATCTTGTGATTACAATATTCAACTTTTAACCCGAATTCGGACTATAACTGGCACTGTGAATACGAGTACGATGCCGTGACGCGTTGTTGGTCGTTGGTCATTAACGTCATCTTACTTATTTTCTACATAATAACTATGCTGTATGTGTACAGTTTGTACCTAACTACCTATACCTACATGCAGTACATAAGCCCTACTCGTATATCGTCATCTTTCACCTTTTCGCACAACGACCGTAGTAATTAACTGGCTCAAAGTATTATTGTATTTCAAGGTCAGCCGTTTTAAAAAGATGCAATGTGATGTGATATGACGTGATATGATGTAGGCCTATAATGTAATATTGTGATGATTGACGCCTTGCCCCTTACTCAACGCTTGACGTATTGTACGTAGCGTGCGACGGGGCTAGGTCCATCTTTACTCTGTGTCTCGCCCCATTTTCACCAATCGTCACCGTTGTCCAGTGGCGTAGAAAGGAATTGTGCGCCGGGGGATTCAAAAATGTGCGCCCCTACCCGTCAATTTTTGTACAGTTTAAAATTTAAATTCGAAAAAATTGTAGGCTGCATATGAAACATTTTCCTTACTTCCATGTTAGGCAAATAATTCAAAAAAAAACACACACACACACACAAACGAACGGTGTCAAAAAGTAACAAAAATTAAACACTTATTTTACGACTCTTAACGTCGGCAAATTTATCAGTTACATCGTCGAAATTGATAGTTTTTACCTTTTCTCTTTCAATGCTTAAAATCCCTAAATCTGATAACCGATTTTGACCCATTGTCGAGCGACGGGGGGCAAAGGGGGCACTTGCCCCCCCCCCATGGCCTTTTATTTTCTGTTTCGACGTATCGTAGTTTGTTTATAAATTAAAGGAATAGGAAAAGAAATCGTTTGCAATTTCTGGTTTCCCACTAATTAAAAAAAATTTTGACTACCTGGACTCGTTTTGCCCCCCCCCCCCTGCCAAAATCCTGGCTACGCCACTGCGAGCGACGATAATTTTTTATTATTTTTAATTTGCTAAAACATCGTTCACAGGACGCTACAGTAACGGGTAACGTTAAAAATATTCTGTATAATATGTTTATATAGTTTTAAAAGGCAAAATTTTCCGTAGATCTTCGGAAAAGCATTACAGCGTTCCTTCGTTTTAGTACCTTTTTTTGATGGCGAAGAATTGTAATAATCGTGAATTCGTAATCAATAATTTACGGGGAAATTTCCTCCTCTGCCCCCCCCTTCCTACGCCACTGCCGTTGTCGACAACGACGTCGGTGTAAAAGCGCTTAGAAAGTAGAATTCGCACCTATCTGCTGCATGCACAGGTACACTCGCGTCGAACTATCAATTTATCAACATCTTATACTCGACAGGAGGATGTTCAGTTGCCGAAAAGAGTATAATGAACTTGTTGGGACCTCACAGACAAGGCAAAGTAGGAGTATTGGTAGTAGGTGGCGCGGCCGAATCGCTCAAGTCCCAACCTGGAACTTATCGTATAGTAATTAAAAACCGTAAGGGATTTGTACGCGTGGCGATGAAAGCGGGGTAAACGATCCTGAATCGTATATTTAATGTATTTTCATACGCGGTAATGGTGAAAATAATGATTTAAAATTATTCGCAGAGCTAATTTGGTTCCGGTGATTTCATTCGGCGAAAACGACATGTACGATCAATACAGCGGGCCTACACTGAGGAAGTTTCAATTCCTTTTTCACAAATATCTCGGCTTTGTTCCAATCATTCCGCGTGGTAGAGGCTTCTTTCAATACTCGTTCGGACTTGTGCCGCATAGAAGACCCATAAATACCGTTGGTAAGAGGATTTGAAATACGGTAGCTATAGCTAGGTAGGCTACATACTACATAATACATACTACATAGTAAGTAGTTAAGTACGATGTACCTAGAGTACAAACGATAGGCTACGTAAAAATCATTTATCCTGATTTTGTGCCAAGGGCGGCCATCCGATGGAATGCGTCCTACTCCCACATTTGCCGAATGACGACGTTTATCGCACTTGCATTTCCAAGTTCCGGATTTTGAGCTACAAATAGGCCTTCACGGGCTTGACGTTCAGAGTACATTAAGGTTTTGTTTAGTTTTGAACTTTTTTAAAAAGCAAATGCGTACAAACCATTTTTATAAAACCATCTGTACGTGTACGACGACACCCTATGCCACTGGTTTAAACATTAAACCATCTACGTAATTGGGGCTACCAAAGAATAAATAATATAGGCTACTAATAAGTAAAATACACATAAAGTACTCGTACACTAGTTACCAATACCAATGACGTAACCACCTTTACGTGAACCGCGACCCAAATCGAACTCTATGATAGACCAAAAAATAAATAAATGCCATTGGTGGAGTGTAAAAAAACAAGTGATCTGCGCCTCCGATTTGAAGCGTCTGCGGGCCGCGGACCGCACCGTCGAGCCTGGAGCCCCGCATACGTCTCATCACTGCAGGCGACATGTTTGAAGGCAAAAAACTGCAGGCCATTTACGTCGTCGGTATCTGATAGGAGATGTGTGACATCTTTAGAGGGTGGTGATGGGCAACTATGCGAAGTTATAAAAAATGTGTTTTTATGAAACCAAAAGTCAATGCAGACCAATTTTACCTTCTGCAGTGACGTGCTTTTTTTTTTGCAAAAGGAAATTGAGTAGGTAGCTATTGTTTTTTAATCATACCTATAATTGGCTAATTCGTTTGCATGGCTCATGAACGTGAAAAATGAAAAATTTCACTAAACTTGACCATTTAGGTAGGTGGATAAGATACATACGAGTACCTTTATAAATTCGCCTTCTTGCAATACCGCCTATGTTGTACTCGTATGTAGGTCAAGTACCCAGTAAAATAAGTACGTATACATGTACTTATGCGCATATTTCGCGTACAGCAATACCTACAGTTTTTACTGTACTGTAGGTAGCTAGCTAGCTAGCTAGGTAGGTAGGTAGGTAGTTACTAGATGGGTAGATACAGTCGTTATGGTAATTGTGGGCCGAGGTACATACAGACCGTCCGGTTGATCTTAGTACCCCTCAGCGCAAAAATCCCATCACCATAGATAACTAATACAAATAAATTATTTGCAACCCTAACCGATGTTTATAAATCGTTAGTTTGATTAAAATGAAGAATTTAAATTGATATTAATAATTTAAAAACGAAAAATAATCAATAATCATTGATAATCGATAATTTACTGTTTTCGTACGTTTTTTTTGTGCTGTAATTTGCACGCACTGACGACCCTATTTACGTTGTTTGTAATCTGTGTAAGTGTGGCCACTTTTTACGAGTCGCGTCAGCTACGTTGATGGGATTTTTGCGCTGGCGCTGAGAGGTACTGAGATCAACCGGACGGTCTGTACATCTAATCTATACTTTACACAAGTTACAAAAATACATATACATACGAGTAGTAGGTATGTAATACGTATGTATTGTGTTATCTGTGAATGGTGCAACGTCGAACGTCGTCCACCTTTACGTGCGAGTGTGATACAGGTACGAGTATCATTCATACGAAGATCTCTTTCAACCTTGCAGTGGGAAAAGCAATTAACGTACCTCAGATCATTAATCCTACCAAAGAAGAGGTAAACATATACCATCAGAAATTTATGGCCGAAATAGAAACTTTATTCAATGAAAACAAAGGTAAATACGACGCGAAAGGAGAAGCAGCGGAGTTGATTATGGAGTGAAAACGAAAGTGTACGCGTACCAGCGTTAATCTGCACAAATCAACGACGAATGGCGATCAAACGAACGCAATAAAACAAATTTGAAGCAGCAGCAAACACAACAATGCACTCGACACGATGGCTAGTCTTTTCAGTACCTGGAAAAGATTGGAAACGCTCAATTTTAATCAGTATCTGTATCTTATTTAGCAGTTACTCGTAGTCTGCTTTTCAACGGTGGTGACGCGGCCTTCATTTTCTCGCAATTCATTTCTTTCAAGACGAGAACTTAAGCATAGGCGGAAATGAACCATATTTTTAGGGGGGCTTGAGCCCCAAGCACCATGTACCCTACTAAAAAAAATGAGAATCTGAGACACCAAAAAAAAACCGCAATGTGAACAAAGCAGGGTTCTGACGTCATTACCCACATTAAAAAAATACAGTACGAGTATTGCCAACCAACATAATTATAGAAATTTAGCTATGTGTGGCATGTCGGACATTTCATACGATGTTTTACTGTTTTTTCCCCCCTTACTCTACCTTGTAATACGAACGTATGCTAACTGCTGCTTGCATTAAAAAAAATACGAATTTCCTTGGGGGGGGCTAATTTTTTGTTTGGAGGGGGGAGGCTTAGCCCCTCCGTGTCCCCCTCTTTCCGCCTATGAACTTAAGGTTTAGGTAAGTAATACAAATAGGTTGTAGGATAACCAATTTTTACCGAAAAAAGCGGTAAAATTCCTCTAGCAAGCGCAGCACGCAAAACTTATACATACCTCTACCTTCGAAAAATTGTCCGTTTCATTTAAAAACATTTAAGTTACAAGGCCCTATTGAGGTGGCCACAATTTCCCTATGACTTGATATCGACAAGTACCTACTGATATAGTCTAGTGAAAAAAATCTGTTCAAAACTCATCAACTTGTTATAGCCTACTTTTACTACGAATACGAGTACGTACATGTTTTTTATTTTCGACTTTTTTAAGGGATGCACTACCCATAGCCACCCCTCTTGATTGCGCCACTGCGGTAAAGCAGTACTCCACAATTATAATTTTCTCACACAGCTACGGGGATTTTTGCGCTTTCCGTCTCCGTTTTGCAGCCCATTACACCTCGAGTCCCACCCGCCTTAATTACTGTAGCTCACTGGCTCACTGGCATGAATTTTGATCGATAAAATAAGATACATCATTTCGAATCATCACCCAAGTTTATCCTTTCCGACCACCAGTTACGCGTTATGTGTAGTTATACTATTTGTGGTTGTACCTCCTAGCATCTACTTATGGTAGCCGGTAGTCAGTAGCCAGTAGCCACCTACCGACTACCTACCTGTGTGTAGATGTCCCTAGTACAACTATCTACATAGCAGCTATTAGCTAGTTGCAGATAGTTATCTTATAACCTAGACGCACTACCCAGTGCCCACCTAGGCAGTAGGCAGTAGGCAGAGGCACCTACTACCCAAATACCTAATCACTTAATCAGTAGCCCTACCTATTATTTAGTAGGCCTTGTTATAAACCTGATTTCATTTCTTGTTAGTTGTTGTCCGTTGTCAGCATATTTTTTATCGTCTTTGCGCCTAAATGATTGTAAGACGGTCGTTTTTCGTTGTTGTTAATACGAGTATCATTAGTACTATTGTTATTGTTACCTATTGTTACTATTACTAGTATTATTAATACTACTACAAGTGCGAGTATTATTACGCTGGTACGTGTACGTAGCATATGTATAGGTACTACTCGTAGTTAGCTATACTCTTGTCTCTAGCTACCTACTAGCTAGTAGCTCTAGCTACGTTTGAACTTACTCGGCACTGCATTAACTGTATGTTGAAACATTGAGAATACGGCGTACTAGTGAATGTGACGTACACGTATAAAGGTTTCCAAAAGTCGCGCCACAAATATTTATAAAGAATATTATCCAGTTTTTTGCGCAATAAAAATCGTTTGCTAACCACCAAGTTTCTCATCTGTCAGAATCGCAAATCGTCTCAATAATATCGTTTATGGTATCAAGGTATCATTCGCAATCGCGATAAGTAGACACTAGACACCTCGACATCTACTAGACCTTCTTATCAAAAGAAAGTTGTAGGAGATGGAGATGGCAACTCACTTCCAAGTAGTTGTACATAGATAGATCGGATATGGCGTGGGTATCGATGACCCGCGATTTGGAAAACGTTTTAAAAGCGTCGTTCAGGTTTTGTGTTTTTAGGATTTCGTGCAAAATTTCGCAATCCTCAAAACCCTGAAAATTGAAAAACATAATAAGAAAAGAAAAGCGGAAAAGTGAGAGTAGCGATCAACGATGCGACCAAAGAGTCGCACGGTCGCTTCGTACCGCGTTCATTCCTTGTCCGAAAAACGGTACGATGGCGTGCGCAGCATCGCCGATGATTAAGCAGTCCGTGGAGTCGGCTGTGTAGCTGTCGCACTGCAACAAACCAAAAGGTCGTTGTCGTATCGCTTATTAGTTATTACACTCGTGTATCAATCGGCAAATAGGCAGCCCGCAGGCCCTCAACTGGCAAGCGAGGGCGGTTACCACGTATGTGATTGGTCGGTGGTCGGTGGTTTGGTTACACTTATCATGGTTACTACGAACGCGGGTGTACGAGTACGAGTGTGCATTTAGCGCCTCAACCTACGAATTACTCGTAGATACGAGTACAAACATACCGGTACGTATACAAACTTACATACGACAACGGTAATGCCCAAACCTACATTCCGCTTCACGCAGTACCAGTATGTACGAGTAATGTACTCGTACTATGTAACTATGTAATGTAATACGTAGGTATTACGAAGGCTACGCAATTACAAATACACACGAGTACGTAACTAACTACGTACCTCTCTACCTACTGCCTAGTACCTAGCTAGTGGTTCGAGCTACGTGCTAGCTGCTACCTATATACTGTATGCACCAGTGTGCTAACGATGGTCATACGTACCTTTATGGAAACCAACGGCTGCGGTTTCGTATTGAAGTACGTATCGGTTAGATTTTGTTCGCCAATCAACGATAACGCGTCCGTGAAATTTTCTCTGAAAAAATTCAACAAATCGCATCTGTCCTTAATTTGGGAGAACTGCTGAAACGGCATGAAAAGGGTAACCGTCCAAGAGCCATCCGCATTCGGCAACGCTATCATCATAAACGTAACTCTAGGCCATATGTGTAAATGATTAGGTGTCATGTTGCCCTGTCGCAAATATCGAATATATTAAACATTTAAGCAAAGACGTGTGAAAATATGGTAGGCCTCTACAAAGCTAGGTATCCAATTATCCATTATCTACCTATTTTGAATAATAATAACGAGTTACTTTTTTGGGGCGGCCGATTGATCGTGACCACCTCCCGGAAAATTTTATTATAAAAATGGCAGCAATGGCTTGAACAATGTTCAATTGGACGTCATTTTCTTCAATAAAAAATCCGTATTTACAAATACTGTATAATACGTATTCAAGATGCTAAGGAGTAGGCCTAAGGATATAACTTGGAGAGAATCCTGCAACTCTGATAGACCTTGGGGTAAACCTTATAGTTATTGCTGTCTTGAAGCAAGGCAAATGGCAAATGGCAAAATGACGCCCTTAGACGAAAATACTGATGTACTTTTTGGAACGTTATCCTACTCGTATGTATTGTGACATCCGTAATTAGGTATCCAGTTTCTAGAGGAAAGAATGTCGCTACATAAAAATCAGTTTGATTTCCGTAAAAAGCGCAGTACTAAGGTGGCTCTTCATACTGTTCTCAATAAAATCATCTTTTTGCATGAATCCTATCCTCTCATTGCAACGATCTCCTTAGATATTGAAAGCGCTTTTGATAGCGCAAGATAGATGGCTTCATATTCTTTCACAGTGTGTGCAACCACACTCGCCGTACTCCATAATTAGTGGGCCTATGCTCCGCAGCTATTTTAAAGATCGTACCGTTGACACGGATGGTATCAGGGGCCCTGTGTTATGGAACACAGTAGCCTACTCGTATTTCATGGCGGAGATGATCGATTGCCGTTCTGTTGAAAATATTTAGGATACTTCTCGTGAGGCCTCCGTTGACCAGTGGCAACCTGATTAGTCTAACTGTACTACTGGGAATTGGATCAAACAATCGATTCCCGATGTTCGTGAACGCCAAAATATTCGTCTCAAACCAGACTTCTGGTTATCCCAAGTCATCTCTGTCCATGGTTGCTTTGTAGCTTATCTACACCTGCGGAAGCGTGGACCATCACCATGTTGCAGTTGTGCATTTGCCAAGGAAAATGCGGCATACGTCTTACTGGACTGCCGCCGTCAGGCGCTCGGTCGTCTCTTTGAATTTCCTTCAATTAACTAACAAAATCTCAACTACGATTACCTACTTTTAAGCAACGTTCGGCCGGTATGCTCAACTCCACATAACCGTGATCGACGTACTTCTGACTAAAATTGAAAAATGGACGTCTGATCAAATTATAACGAATAGTCGAATGAGCTCCGTCGCATCCTATCAAGTAATCGTAATTCACATTCATCTCGAGTCCATCGCGTGAGCTGATGATAAAACCAAAACAAAAACGTCAAAAAATTACGCCATGCCGTACATACTACATACGTCAGTCACATTTCATCGATGTGACTTCGATGCCGAATCGCCGTGAACAACAACGTAGTGCTCATTTACCGAGAAATCTTCAACATTTTCCGTCTGAAATCAACTTGCTCGACCTTGCAACCGAAGTGAAATCCAACTACTTTTTCGGCTTCTACATAAAAATGTGAAATTAGCGTTCGATTAATCGATAGCTTTTTGGGCACGCACACACCTACATGCCTGCTTGACAAAAACATTTAGGCCTAAGTTCGGTTTTAGACTTTTGATATGTAGGTCAGCGTGCAGCGTAATTAAAATTTAATGTATGTAGGTAGTAGTTATTAACGAAAAATTTTACGCGAGGTTTTGACTTTATCTACTCGTATCATTAACTACGTATGTATAAAATGGACCGAGCTACCTTCGTAAGAGGCAAAAAAAAGTACAGGGGGCTTGGGGGCAAGGCTTGAGGAACGAGCTGGCGGGACTAGGGTTTGTGCGTTGGCCTATTATTATACTGAACGACTTGGAAAAAAATGAAATTGGCAGCGCCATGTTTTAGGAGCATCCAGCGGTAGATAGGTTCATAGCCTATGTATAGAAATTGGTTCATAAGCAGCTTAGAATTGAGATAAGTTTATATTAGGCCAAGAAATGGCAAAATGCAGATTTTGATTTATTCAAAAGTCAAAAATTTGTGAGGGTGTTAAAAATCTGTATAAATGTGCTTAACGGAAGAAGGAGTTTGGGGCAAGGCGAAGCTCCCTGTTGCCCTCGAAACGAGCTGGCGAGCGCAGTCGCAGCACGTCTATAGTGTAGTACCTAGTTTAGTATACTAAGGTGTCGTACGGTGGAATCCGCTTAATGTAATCGAATTGGTTCCAGCTAAATTTATACTCGTAACATTAACCGGAGTACAACAATAAGCGAACAAACAGAAAAAAATACCTGGCAATAATCAACGCGTACTTTACTTACTACTCGTACATACAGTAGGCCTAGGTAGATCTAGATACTCGTACGTATGCCTGATCATCTAATTATCTAAACAAGTTTATTACGCGTGTATGACGTACGAGACGAGCATACCAACGTGGTTTGCGCTTACCGTCCAGCAGCATTTTATTCAGATCATTTCGTCCGACGGAGTATATGGTCTAAAAAAGATGTGGCGTGAAAAAAAAAAAATAAGAAGCATAATTTCACCGAAACTTATAATTTCGTGAGAGATAAAAAGAAAGTGCGGGGAGAGAGGGTGTGTGCACGGGTGTCGGATGAAGAACGAATTTCACCTGATGGTACTTCACATCGTACAACAGAGCCTCGGGTTGGGCGTTGCGCTTATGAATCATACGTCCTTTCATTGGCACCAACATGCGTGCGATGCGGTCCCATTGTATTCCGGCGTTTTTTAAAGCCTTCAACCCCCTGTGGGATAGAGCTAAGTTGATGGATTTTCCCGCCTTTTGGCAGTTTTTTCTTATATCTTACGCAAAAAGAGAGAGAAAGAGAGAGAGAGAAAAAACAGTTACAATCACGTTAATACTTGGTATCTCTATCTACAGTATGTACGTATGTATGTGTATGTACATACTGTACGTAGTATCTGCTAAGTATGTTGCTTACCATCTCTGTATTCGTAAACGATCACGTTAAATCCCAATTTAGACAGATACATGGAAGCCAAACAGCCAACCTGCATGACAATACATAATGGTCTTACTCTGGCCTCTACTCCACTACTGCAGGCGGTGAAAGAAAAACAAATGAGGCGCAATGCCCGCTTACCAATCCAGCTCCTACGACTACCACGACCACTTTTTCGTTTGTTTTTTTCATGTTGAACTCTTGAGCTCAGTGAAACTATGCCGATGACAAGAAAAAGGAAAATCTGACGAACGAGAAATTCTGCACGCGTAGTTTATCACACCGAAGCCATAGAATTGCACAAGACGCACACAGTTCTGCGAAAAATCGAAAAATACGCGAGATATAAAGTCATACTACATGTTTACACTTGATTGCCTACCTTACCTACCTTCCTACCTGCCTGCTTGCTCGACTGACTGACTGACTGACTGACTGACTGACTGACTGACTAACTGACTGGTTGCATGGTGAATGGCTGTTTGTTTGGGTAAACCGTTCAACGCCTACGCCACGTTCTAGCAGTAACATGATCTTTTTCTTCGTTACCGATTGGAGCATCACAAAGATATCGAATGTCTATTGTGTATTAGAAATAAGATACTCGTACGTACATACTGTATGTACGTACGTGGCTGTGGCCACATGTGTTATTCGTATTACGTAGGCTACGAAATACGCACGTGTGTGCGTTGAAGTATGGTATCTCGGTAGACGATTGGCAACAGTACGAGTAATAGACTACCCATAGTCGTAATCGTAACTCGTAAGTACATATATCGTTCAACCTTGAAGCACGCGCAGGAGGCGGGAGGCGGGAGGCGGGACAAATGCGATCATGAACTTACCCCTAACGAAAATTTGACCCGCTCTGATGTTTGTTCACGGTAAGCCATCATCGCGTAGGTAAGTACATCCTGTAATGCTTTCACCAATCCCGAAATAGAAAGAATAAAAGGCTGACGAACGTTACCGACTGCGAGGGATTATAAACGCGCGTATTTGTGTTTGTGTTTGGTACGCAACGTCGATTTTCGCGTCGCGTCTCGTCGCGTCGCGTAATCAATTAAAAGTAGACGAAAACATCGCCGAAAAACCATCGCTGAATGCCGAGACGGTCCTATTTGGTAATACCGTAACGGCCGCGATGAAACGAATACGTAGGCGAGGCGCAGCGTGTGACCGCTAGCGACGCGACCACGCGACCACGCGACTTCGAATTCGAGAAATCGAACAAATAGATAATATTACGTATGTAGGTACTGTAAATGCGTTACACGAAGACAAGAACGAAGAGCGTAAGGATAGGGACCGGTAGTTGCTAAAAATGCTTGTCAAAAGGCTGTAACGGTAAACGGTAAAAAGTTGACGCAATTTACGAAGAAGGTCAGAGGATACGGCGGTGTACGAGTATTCGCGATAGCGCGTCTTTCGGCGACGAGGCGACGAGGCGACGACGTTACTCGCGAAAAGTTGGCGATGCGATAGCGATTAACGGAGACAGACATTCAGACGTTCGAAAATCGCCGTTAAGGAGAGCGGACACGCGGACACGCGGACACACGGATAGCGATGGCGGGAGAAGGTAGACTTTATTTTTAGAAATACCGTCTTCGCTTGCGTGCCCGAGACGACGCATCGGAAGCAGCAGAAAGTTATCTCGAGTCGGCGGCACCCCGTTTCGACAGTTTGGCCGATGCGAAATTTTCGTATACGTGCGAGAAGTTTTTTTGCGAGCTTATTCGAAAATATTCAACTGGTCGTGTCTTCGGATCGCGTATTTTCAGTGTATCGCGTGTTCGGTAATCCGATGTCCGTATCGTTATGCTGCCGCTGCCGCGAAAGCCGAACGATGTTTTACGCATTTCGAACATTAGTAACCTTGCTAGTGCTGAGTTCGACGACGTGGTTGGACGTAGCGTACGCCAAAAAAGACGCCGTCTCCGGCAGCGTACCGGCGCCCAAAGGCGCTTCAGATTCGTCGTCGTTTAAAATAAATCACTCGATCAAACATTCCGAACCAGTTATCGAAGATGTGACTGCCAAACAACTGGAAAAAGTACTCAACGAAAAGGACTACGTCGCCGTATTTTGGTGTAAGTAGAAGTACGTAAGTAGCCTAAGTACCCTACCCATATCAAGTACGTATTACGTATTACATATTACGTAAATACGTAAATATGTAGTATACCTGGCACCTGACTGTACCAGCTACGTACATACACATAGGTACTCGTACTCGTACTCGTACACAGACGTACAAATACAAACACCGATTGTTTTTCTCCTTGTTATTCACAAATTACACAGTGCCTACTTTTGTGGTTTGTGTTACACGACTAGCTAGCTGTACTTTTAGCTATGGGAACACGTATCACGTAGGTATAGGCCTAACCCTTAATCCACACCGTACAGTGGCGCAGGTTACGGTACGTAAGGTAGGTACTAGGTAGAGGTACTCTGTTATACGATACCTGTGGTATGCGTCACGCCACGCCACGCCACGCCGCGCCGCGCCCTACCTCATACATGCCGTACTTGATACCGATTAATGCACATCTACATAGTACAACATTTATGTAAACTGCACAGTATACTCGTATCTACATAGCCTATACTATGTAGTATAAACGCGTATACACTATACACTAGCTTACTAGTTAGTACCCACATAGTTGCGTAGTCAGTACGAGTATTATTTACATGAATACTTAGTATAGCCTACTCTACGTCTAAATGTAGGCGGCTATTGGGTGGTGGGTAGTGGGTAGTGGGTAGTGGTAGTGGGTGGTGGGTACGCGTAGAATAGACGATGTCGTTGAAGGAGGCACACGCATACTACGTGTACATACATACAAATAGAAGGTGTTGGGACATGCGCACGCGTTTCCCTAAATTAAATAAAACTCCAAAAATAAACATTTCGACCGATATGAAATTTAATTCTTCGATGGTTGGCTGTAGGAGTATAAGCGCGGGTCTCCGAACTTTTTAGTAGATACCTACTTATTTTTATTTTCCACGTACAAGTGACCGATACTCGTACCAAGACGAGCGTATACTTACACATACTTACCTCTAATACCCATTTCACACACTACCTACGTACTTCTCGTTAAGTACGAGTAAGTAATTTGTATCTATGTAATATGTATGCTGAGTTTGTGAGTTTGGGTGCATGTATGCCTTTACGGAACCAGTGAAGGCATGGAAAAAACTAAATCAACGCGAAAAAATGAGGCAGGAGCTGGAAGCTATTTTCAAAGTTTAACTTCGAAGTGTGGCCGCCGTAACTTTGTTCAAGAATTCTGTTTTTTTTTTTTTTTTTTTTTTT
>QBDW01000934.1:0-10409 GCA_003261595.1 Maconellicoccus hirsutus
CTAACAAAACGATGACTACACGAAGCGATATCCGAAGATTTCCGAGCATTTCCGAATATATTTATCACTTGAAAAAACTAGTGGACTTTAACGCCTAGTGAAGAGACATCTTATGTGGAGGCGTGAGGTTTCTGCTGGGGTGGTGGAACAAAATAAAAAACGAAACGCGAAACGAAACGAACTTTTTCCGAAAAAAATTGCTGTAACGTTGTGCGAAACGAAACGATTTTGTTTGGAAAAGAAATAACAAAATGTGGAACATTTGGTTTCCGTTACTGCAATTTTAAACGTCCAATCAGTGATTTTTTTATTATTTTTCAACGAAATAGAAATATATATTTTTTTGTTGAACCGGATAAACTGTCTGTGACGTCAGCGCTGTGAACCAGTGTGGCCAATTGGCCATCAATTAAAAGAAAACTGCGTAGAGGTCCGAGATTTGGCACTAACTTTACTTTTTACAGTCATTATCGCGTATCTTCGTGAAAAATCGGTAATTTTCATAAAACAACGCGGATTTTCAACTAAAACACAAAAATCTTTTGTTTCAAAGGATTTTGTCCGAAATAAAAAAATGTCAATTGCGCCTGGCAAGAATCTGTTGGAGCGCTAATGTGAGGTATCTCCTCGTAAGTTCAATAATAAACTGCAAGGAGTCGGAAGTTAAAATTTCGTGTTTTCATTCAAAAATTGCCTACAAATTTTGAAAATTTTGCAACCATGCATGATTACACTGATCGACGTCTCATCGGTACCTCTTCGTTAGTTTCATCAACTACCACCAGATATCAGACACTGCTTGACAGTCCCAATAAGAACCGATTTTACTATAGATCATCGCACATCGTGAAAAATCGATCGTTTCCGACCATCATCGCAGATATTAAAAACTCAATTTCGTAATTTGAATAAACTACAAATACATTTACAATTAATCGAGAATTTTGAAATGCTTCGCCTTTTTCAACGCATTAAATAACATTCGCAAATAAAAAAAATCATTTTTAAGCTTCAACATACCTGTTCAACTTTCTCGAAATTTCGACCTCTCATCTGAAAACAAATTCGACGAAAAAATATTACAAGAGGTGAAAAATGAAATAAAAAACAACAAACATTCATTTTAACAATATTGTTTCTCTTCAGATTCCTGTTTTGCGAAGCACTGTCATAAATTATAGTTCGACGAGAATTACAAATAAATAATGACTAAGATTTCGTTTATTTTTTGCGATTACTCATTTTTCAGGTAAATAACAAAAACATTCTTCAAAATGGTAAAAAATGTATTTTTTTGTTAATTGTACAAACAAACATATAACACGTAAAAACCAATTTCGTTTTTCCGAAAAAAAAATACACCAAATGTACTTAAACAATAAACACGATCAAATAAATTTTTAAAAATCTCGCTCATCTCGATGACATCAGTTCTAAGAATATTTCAATCAAACAATACCTCGAATTTAAAACAATTTCAACTCGAACGCTTCTGCATTTACTCAGAAAAAATTGAAATTCAATTCAAAAAAAAAGAAAAAAAAATTTTGTTCCAAGTACTCAAGAAGCAAAAAAATACCTCCTGTTCGTAAAGTAATTGGCCTCAAACCAACTCAAAAAATTAATAGAACACAATGAATAAATTTAAATCAAACACGCTTCAATACGCCAGCGTTGTTACGAGTACAAACAAAAATTCGAATTCATTACTAAAAGAAGACCCTCACATTGACCTCGTCCAAATAAACCGTTCCCCTAAAACCCTACAAAGTACACTCGTACCTACAAATAAAAAAAAAACAAAACTGAAAAAAATTTTACTTTATTTAACTACGTCTCGTTCCAGCGTAGAAAATAATAAAACGACCAAAACGTTTATTTGCTTGTTCATTGTAACAACAAAATCGTTCAACAACATTATAATTAATACTGACAGTACTTCGTATAGAAAAAAGTACTCCTAAGGTAAAAAATTGACTAGGTAAGTGAAAAAAAAATAGGTATCATGAACAATTATGTAATACCTCCATTTCAATATACATCTTCCAGTATCGGCCGGATGTTGGAAATACCGATATCAGCTTCTCGAAGAACGGGCGAACATCGTTGATGAAACGATTCTGGGCTTCTCTAATCAGCAAGCCCCAAGCCTCCATGTCCCATCTATTCTCCAAGATGGCATCTTCAGCTTTCTCGAGCTTCTCGCTGCCCCAAATCTGCGCAAAAAAAATAATAATCACGTTAAGATAACAAAAAAATAAAAAAACGTTCTTTTAATGACGACGCGTTACAAAGAGAATTTAAACGCAAAAACGAGAAGTGGCAACGTCGATAATTCAAATTTTCATTTTTTTGAATTGACGTCGTTCTATTGCATTTAACAAAGTTTCGATGCGGCGGATACATTTTTTTTGGTAGTAAGAGCATATTATTGCATTTTGCAATATCTTCGAATTCTTAATAAAATTACAATTTGTCTTCAAATTATTTAAATTACGAAATCGAAGTTTTTTCCTAGCTCATAAACACATGTTTTCTCATCACATTTTTCAAATTTATCTATTTCTTCAAGTTTTTTTTTTTAATTTTTTAATAATATGTATTTCGTTATTTTATCGTTTTTTATTTTTCTTTTCATTTATTTTGTCTTCTCATTTCAAGTTTTTTTAATTTTCCAATTATTTTGTTAGTAATTATTTTATTGTTTCTTAGATTTTATATTGTTACTTCTTTTTCATTTTCTCATGTTTTTTCAATTTTTATAGCATTTGAATTTTTGTAGAAATCTTTTCATTTTTAAATTTTCAATATTTTTATTTCCTCAAGTTTTTTAGTATTTACCTTTTTTAAATAAATTATTTTTTTTTCAATTTTTTTAATATTTAAATTTTTATAGAAAATTTTTTCTTTTTTCTTTTCATTTTTTAAAATCTTTTTCTTTCCTCAGGTTTTCACTTTTCCAATTATTTTTAATTCATTTTTTATTGGTTTTTCCATTTTTTCCATGTTTTTTTACTATTTTTTAAATGTTTTTGATTTTTAAAAAGTGATTATGCACAGTTAATTGGTAATTTTTTTAAAAAGCAATTGATAAAAAATATTTCAAACTTCTTGTTTTTGTTTTTTTACTTTAATTCTAACAAATGCGTATTCTTTGCTTCTCTTTTGTAAAATCAGCGCATCCCACCCCCACCTTTTACAAAAATAGTTCCTTTATAAATATTACTCGTGAGCAGAAGAGCAGAAAGCATGAAAAATGTACAAAAAAATATCGTGTATTTAAATTTTAAAATAAAAAAATTAAAATTAAAAAAATATATAAAAAATGCATTTAAAAATTGCAACATTTAAGTACAAAATAAGAATAAAAAATAATCGTAAAAATTACCGACAGAACATTAAAACAACCCAAAAAATTAAAAAGAACTCGATTTCGAAAAAATCTTTAAAAAAATTGAAATTTAATAAGTTCTAAAATCAGGCCTAGTTTTAAAATTATTCGTTGTTTTCTGATTTCCTGAGGCTTTTAATCCATTTGCAGCGGTCCCGTTTGAGATTTTCTTCGATCCGGAGGTTACTTTATTGGACTCTGCCAAAGTAGAAACACCGGAGGACTTGGAGCTGCTTGATTCGGGCCTCAAGTTAGCTCCTTGCTTGCCGACGATATCGTTAAGCCATCCGATGATCCTTTCGTTTTTCTTAATGAGTTCTTCTTTGATTTTGATGCAATTTTGGGCGTCTAAAAGATCATCTTTCAGTTTGGCGTTCTCTTCCGATAAATTGGTCAATTTGTGATCTTTTTCATTGGAAATAATTTCTGTTTGGGTTACTTTGGACTCCAGATCGTCGAGTCGTTTTTGTAGCTCGACAACGGTTGCTGTTCTGTCGCCGAGTTTGTGCTTTAGAATATTCATTTCTTTGTTGATCTTCGCGATTATTTCGTTCGCTTTGGATAGATCTTTAGATAAGGCGGCGAAATCTCGTTCTTTTTTTTCTAACCCTTCGAATTTTTCTTTGAGGGCGTTTTTCAGGTAATTTTTACTGGATTCGGCTGCCTCGAGTAATGAGCCGAGTTTCCTCGCCGCTTTATCTTTCTCGTCGCGGTCTTTTTCAACGTGTGAGAGTCTTTGTTTGATGCTCAAGACGAAGGCGTTTTTCTCTTTGAGTTCGTTTTCCAATTTACCAATTTTGTTTTCCGCTCTGAGTATTTCGTCTTGTAAGATTTTCATGTCTTTGTGGAATTTCTCGATTATTTCGTCTTTATCGGATAATTCCGATTGTAATTTCGTGTTCGATATTTTGGACGAGGTTAAATCACCTCTTAACCTCTCTATGGCGTTTTCCAAACTGGCAACGTTGTCTTTATGAGCAATCTCTTGATCGTGCAATGCCAGCCGAAGCCTTCGATCGTACTCGGACTGAACCGAGTCGCAATTCCGCTTCAGCTGGTCGATCTCTTCGGCGAGCTTTTGCCTCTCCGAGCGTACCTGCTCTTTGGCTTGATTTTTGACTTGTTCGATCTCGAAATGTTTCATTTTGAGGGCCTCCTCAGCAGCCATACACCGCTCCTCGGTATCTTTACATTTCATTCGCATCGATTCGGCGTATTTTTTCAATGCTAACACGTTTCGAGCCATCAAAGCGTTAATCTCGCTTTCAGAGCCGGCACTCATGTGTAACGCAACCAAACACACCTTTTGGAAGCGATTGATCTCCATGATCTTGAAATAAATACACCTACCATCGACCAACCCAAACACATCGTTGGGTTCTTCTTTAATCTCGACTACGTACTTAGATCCGGCCTCGGTGTCATCGCATTGCTCTAGAAGTCTAACAAGCTCGTCGGGAAATTGCGAAAAATCCACTCTTAGGTCGAGTTTTTGTTTAACCTTCGCATAAACATCGCTGGTCAACTCAGTCACGTACAAGAACAGCGGGTTTTTATCGTCTGTTATCGTTATCTTCAACGATTTCTCGTCCGCGCAACCGGTCCAGTTGATAAGGGTGATTTTCACCTGCAGCACAAGCGTATCGTCGCGACCGCCTAGTCGGTAATGTATTTTGCAACATTTATCGTACAATTCGGCCTGGTTAAATGGCCGATTCGGATCGTATTCGTTACAGCGAAACAACATGGCCGATTTAAGGGAGAAAAAAACGTTAAGAATTTTTCGGAATTTAGTTTTATTTATTTTACGTTATTTTCGTCCGGCCTGGAACATATAAACGTAAGAGTTGCGTTAGATCCGGTAGCACAATTTGAATCACTTCGCGAAAATTTTGGCCACTGACGATAAGTAATACGGAAATAAAACACTAATCAAAAAATTATCATTACGATAACATTAAAATTTTCGATAATTACCATCAATTTTTAATGCTTTCTGCTCTTAATTAAATCCCTCGTAAATCCAACGTAAGTCGGACCAAACACAACGACCTATTGTCGTTTTCCCGCCAACTCGCGATATACACTAATTAATGCACTTTTCGCATCATATATCGCTCAAATGACGCCGTATCAAATCTACATATCGTGGTTAACCCGAACATCAACGTTTCTATACAACTCATCCAAAACAAATCTCCGTAGAGGAATTCTGGTACCGCTAGGCATATAGATTTTTACATCACGTAATGCAAACCCAACCAAAGATTTTACACCTTAGACGCGATGACATAGATTCTACTCTTATATAACACTAACAAACAAGTAAATATACTTACAACTCCAGATTTCAGGTTCGACATGGCTAATGATCTGCGAGCAAATGTTGTATACCCGATTACATGTGTTCACTCACAATTACACGTAAAATGCTAATTATCCATTAATTACGACGCGGTTTCTTTCTAACGTTAAATATCACACATTTGTACAACTTCACGTGAAAACGAATAACAACCCGTCACATTTTTCCGTTAAAAACTTCAACTAAAATAATTAATATCAGACGATTCGAAAAAATTAAATAAAACCTTAGTCTGGACTCGAGGTACTGCAAACATCAAACAAAATGCCAGTGATGCCGAGTGATTAGGTGAAAAATACCCCCTCCGGAGGGACACCGGCAAAGCCGATATGTTATTTTCATGCATATAACGTGATTAATTAGTACAAAATAAACATTTAATGGATTGTTAGACCATCTTACGTCGTAATTTTTTGCATAAATTGTATAAAACGGTTATAAAATTTCGTCGCGTAATACTCAAGGTTGGAGGGAAATTGAATAACACATATGCGACGCTGTCAAATATTACGTCGTATGTGGCAACATAAAAATACGATCTGTATAAAATAACTTTACGGTGATCATAAATACGTGTAAAATAAGGTGTGTTTTTTCAGATCACGTTGGAAATGCTCTAGTGAGTTTTCCAATAAAGTGAATTCAAGTTCCATTTTGTTTTTACTTTTTTCTCATTTTCTACTCAACAAATTGATTAAATACTACTCAAAAAGTACAATACACCTTCTTGAAAGTAATTCACCATTAAAATACAACTTACAGGACAAATTCATCGTCTACGTTATCAAATCCGGCAGAAAACGAAGCATCTTTCGAAACAGACACATTGCAAAATAATTTTATTGCACTTTGCAATAGAAGATAGTATGAGGAATACAATAAATAGCATATGGGCAAACTGTTAATGTTACATAAATTTTTAAATTCTTTATCCGAAAACACAAACGATTGTTTACAAGAAAAACAAAAATATTAGGAGACAAAAAACCTTCGATAGTGTTAAAGTATACGTTAAAAAATTTACCTATTTATGCAAAAGAAGAAAAAAAACAAGAGAAAAACCTTATATACATTAAAATAACGAAAAACGGGTACGTAATGCTATGACTATTTCAATTTGCCTTATTTCGACTTCATATTCAAAATTTGTTTAATATTAATCACAAAAATAAAAACTTTATATAAACAACACAAATAAGCAAAAAAAAAATCGATCACAAAAAAATTAATAAACTTATACATAACAGAGCATAAAATGAAATAGCGTAGGTAAAATAACGAAAATATACAAAAAATAAAATAACGCTTCGATAAAAATCAGATCATTCGGTTAAAAAATTTATCTTGGTGTCAAACGACTGTCACGCTAAAAATTTAAACATACGTAAAAAAAACGAAAAAAATCGAAAAATTCGAGTAAGTCTCGCGTTTTAATATGTTACGTTATTTAATACTGAGGATTTACGTCAGATTCTGCAAAGATGAAGGAGAAAAAAGGTACAAGGATGGAACCCTTCGAACATGCATCCTTACATTTTACACCGAGATTTCCATATGTGGAATATGAAATACCACATCCCACCCAGACCGATCTCCGATCTGGATCGCGGTAACGGTTCATATAATTTATCGAGAATTACTCTCACTTAGATTTAGCGACTGAAAACACTATAATATGAGATTCGTTTTATCCGTAAGAAATTTCACCGATGAGAATCCTTTCGGTTAATTCACATCGTATTGTACACCGGAGGATTGCTACGTTGTTTGCAGAAATGCAGCTTCGCCAGAGGATTACTTTTACCTTGCTGCATGAGGTTATTTGCGGCCTTCGTTACTGTCGATTTGATGTCGTTCGGGTTACTCAAGAAGGACTTGACAATGGGCGCGACCACTCTGTGACCGCGGTTATACTGCGCGAACACAGAAGGGTGATTTTTAGCGACGCCGAATTTCGTCTGCGATACCGCTTCGAGACTACTTTTACGCGGCGGTATCGGCGGCTGTCTTTTATCGTATTTTTTCTCTTTTCCGGCCCCGGTTCCTTTGGCTACTTCGTATTTACCGACTAATTTACGCACAGATAGATCTTCCGTAGAAGCTGCTAGCGGCGTTTTGCCGAAATTACGATTCTTCGCCGCGTGCTCGTTGACCGGCGAACTCGGTAGGCTGCGGGCATCTTCGTTATTATTATCGTCACCTTGGGAGGAGCACTTCTTGCGTTGTTTACGATTTTCGGGCAGGTTACATTTCGCCTCGAATTCCTTCTTGAGATTTAGCACAATACCTTTATTCGACTCATCATCTCCGCCGCCTCCGGACGAGGCACTACGTCCGGGTCGTGGATTCGTCAATCGTTCCAGTAGATTTTTACGATGCTTAACCGACGAACATTGCACCGTATTAATAACGTTCGGACTGGAGGCGTTTCGCGCCAATTCGTTATCGCTGCTAACAAATCCGCTATCGTCGGCACCGCTTTTCTCGTCCGAACAAGGAACAGTATACATAGGAGGACCGGACCGGCATTTTTCGTCGCGTCGTCGGGGCGCAGCCACCGTAATGTTGGCTCCGGTCGTGTATTCAGCTTGGTAACACGTATCAATCGTTGTGGTGGAACCCTGAATGGTATTACGAGTACTTGACGCGTCTGCGGGCGCCGTTTCGCCGTGTCCAGTTAGACCGCGTTGCATCGTCGCCGGTAGTACTCTCGTTTGTCGCGTCGTTTCGTTTTTGACTAGATTAACACCGGCAGTCAAGACGTTCGTTTTGATTGGACGAACGCCGCACGTCGTACTGCCTTGAAATTGCGAAGGTATCTGTAACATGTACGTACCGTTGTGCGACGAAGGTGACGGAGGCGGGAGCTGCGACGGTTCCGGCGCCGTGGCCGGCATCGCGGATACGTTCGTTTGGGTTTTCTCCGCGTCCGAGTAGCCGTACTCGGATTGGTGGTACGTTCGATTCGTGCTCATCGTTTGCGACGCGATGCTATCAAGTTTTTCGACGATGTTGCAATTCTCCTGGCTGCAACGGAAGTCGAATAAAATCATGGTGCGAACACAACATATTTGATGTACTTACTTCTGAGCTGAATACAACTGCACGATTTTATTCTGCGAAACGCTATACGCCAGGCCGTTCTCGCAAGGCATACGAACATTCAGATTGTACCGGCTATCGACCGGAGGTAGCGGTGGAGCTGGGGGTATCCTCGGAGGTGATGTGCTCAACGACGACACCGACGACGAATGACTATCGGCTGTTAGTTTACCGCCTGCCGTATTTAGATGTTCCAAAGATTGCGACATCGTGCCTACACCGAATCGAAATCGTTAAAAAATCGTCCCAGCAAGAACTGCCGAGATCACGTAACATACCAGTGCTGCTGAAGATCTCTGACGCGATGAGATTATCCGGAGACCAGGATTTCGGCCTTAGCGACAGACGAGCTAATTCCGAGCCGGAGTAGACTCGTAACATCGAGTATTCGGTTTCCAGTACTTGAGTCGTGGTTGTCTTCTCAATTTTGTCGACTTGCTCGTCCAAACGATCGGAAACGTTTTCCTCCAGCTTTTTCTTGTTGTACGCGTGAAAGCGGCTTTTTGTGAAAGTGCTCTTTAAGTTCGTCTCGGATTTGGATCGTTGGAGTTTTTCTTTATTTTTCATCGCGTCCAGCATACCCTGAAAAGTACAAGCGACAAGATTATTTTAAACGAAGTGGAAGGTGAAAATATATCATTTGCGAGTGACTTCACAGAATCCTGTTTTAAAAGTGAATCATTTGCAAACGACTAGAAAATAACACATCTTGAGATAAATTAGCTGCGAACGGTTAAAAATAGTAAAATTATGTGATGAATCACTCGCAAACGACTTGAAAAAGTAAAATTTTCAAGTGAATCGTTCACAAATTACTGGAAAATGACACTGTTTGAAATAAATTGATCGCAAATGACTCGAAAGGGGTAAACTTATGAGATGAATCGTTCGCGAACGACTCAAAAAATCAAACTACAAAGTGAATTATTTACCAATAACTCAAAGGAATCATGTTATAAAGTAAATCATTCGCAAACGACTGATTCATTCTGCTTATACACCGTTTATGAACGAATATTTCCATAAATATCGAAAAAATGATTCTCGAACGACCGAATCATTTTAAAAATGAATCTCTTACAAACTATCATCGAATTTTAAATCGAACACATCTTTTATAAACGACTGAATCAATTTACAGATAAATCGATAAAAAAACTAGCATCATTTTAATTTCAATCAATGTTCAAACCAATTTAGGAGGAAAAAGTTGTTCACTTCGCAGAATAATTTCAAACACCAATAGAAGCTTTCTCCAAGCCAGAAATCCACTGTACCTGATAAGTTTCCAGTTGATTAATGAAATTCTGATTCGGTTTAATACATGAACGCTTCTTTCTGACGTATTCGAATGCTTTTTTGAAATCCCAATTATACGCTTTCATCGCATATGCTATCACAACGCTGGCCGATCGACTTATACCCATTTTACAATGCACCAACACCTTTGAATTCTCTTTTCTGCAATTCATGGATAGGTGAATTATCGCCAAGTCGTTCGATTTTTCTAGCAAACGCCAATATCGAACACGACTTACTTGACTTTAGTGA
>QBDW01000935.1:0-137300 GCA_003261595.1 Maconellicoccus hirsutus
ATTATTTAAAGATCCCAAAATCAATTATAAATATGAGAAATGGAAAATTAAATGTTAATTTTTATGTATTTTGCTTATATGTAGTCAAGAACAGCAAAAAAAAGGTAGGAATTTTTCAAATTAATTTAAAATTTCAAAAAATTTCAATACACTCGCATTAATCCGCTCGCATACAACTAGAAATGTTCCCCTGCGGGGGCGTGTCTGACGTATTCCCCTTACCGCACCTTTTGACACGCACTACAGTCCACCAACTTCGCTTAGTGAAATATCCAGATATAGTTAGTACGTCCGTGACTTCATCGTTCATGAGTCCATGTTTTTGTTTTTTGAACTTCGACTAATGTTGATCCGGTTTTCTTCCCAGTTTTGCCAATCAAGTTATGAAAAATAAAAAAATCTTGAAAATTTTTATCTCTAAACTGATACCACTGATACTAACATGCAAATTCCAAGTACTAGTTCATGTTAATTTATTTTTTATGAAATAAATTTTGTAGGTAATAATGATTTTTATAGTATAGAAGATAAAATAATCGTATTAATTATTTTCAAATATGTACATTTTACATAAGTAGAAGTACTTATTTTATCAAGTACCCTTCCTGTATCTTCTGGGTACATTTTTTTTTATTTAAGTATATTCTCAAACCATTAAATGAATTTTGAGTTTCAATCTCTTTTTTTTGGTAATTGAATAATTCAAAAGATGTAAAAAGTATTTCAATTTCAAAAATCTAGAAATGTTGAATAAATAGCGTACCTAAGAATTTGAAGGGAAAAAAGAAAAAAGTAACCATACAGAAATATACGATGTACCTTACCTACCAACTTTTGTATCACTAGTTCACTACTTATAGAATAACTTAAATCAGTGAGAAATACCTACATCAAGCATTCAATCAATAAAATATAAATACCCGGTGTTTAAATTCTTTCGTAAAACGTTCATAGATCCGCTATACAAAAGATAAATTGAAATGGAACAATTTAAAATACCAACGTTATGAAAAGATTTCGCATAGCTATCTAAAAATTAGATATTCATTTATACGCTGGAAACTTTTTAAACTGATATTCAAAATTTCCTTGTAAAATCAAATGAAACACATTTTCACATTTTATCATTAAAAATACTTCAGAACAAAGAGATACCTTTTCTCGTGAACATAAAAACAACCCTTTTATCAATCGGAAATCCAAATAGGATTAATTTTTAATTGAATGTTGGTCAAATTCACAAATAAGAAATCTTTACATCTTGAAGCATGTAGAACAAAATCATTTCTACGCATACGAAGACTCCTTTAGAAATTTATTCCGGTCGCATGTCCAGGTAAACATCCACTTACGTGACGAATCTACGAAACTATACATAAGCTTGGAACGAATTAAAAATATATAATCGTGACACGCGAATTTTTTCTTTTTTCTTGTTTAAATTTACGCGAAAAAAATAATATAATTTTTCATAATAAAAGGAAGACCACACTTTGAGCCTATACCTTAGATGTTTGTTTTATATTGTTTTGCAAAAGCTTTAAACATAATTGCTATTTAGGTCGGTTTTTCAACGGGTCTCTATGTTACGTACAAACGACCAGGATGGCTTTTTTTTTGCCAAGGAAAAGATCTTTTGTTTGATAATAATACGCACAATATGATACATTTTTTTCCAAGTATCAACTACGCAAAGTAATTTGAAAAAAGAACTTCATAAATAATTTATACTTGATGAAACGTATACCTTACCTACTTTTATGAATTAACGTTCGAGAGAGATTATTAATTGATTTTAATTACTTTTCTTCACTTAATGAACATTCATAATCGAAATTAAAACATTTCGCTTTATTTGCCAATTTATTTATTGAAAAAAAATTAAATAAAATTGTTTGAAATACTTGCTATATGTTTATAACAAGTTGAGGTAGGTACCTAATAATCTTAGCTGATTTTAAACAAAAAAAATTAATTATGGCAATATCGAAAAAAACTTGTAAAAATATGTATGTAAATGAAAGTACAAAAAAGTAACACATCTCATAACATACATGTAGCAGTTCTAAAAAAAAAAATCAACGATGTTCTATGAAATAGGAAATTGTTGAACCCCTCAAGCAAAATAATCAAACGTAAAAAAATACGAAAAAAAACTTAAATTATATTTCCTTCTTGTTCAATTCCCTCATCCCACTGTCGAATGTCAAACTCGGACAAGAAACTTGATATTTATCGATAGGTATTTTTTCATAACTTTCTCACGTTTTTTCGAAATATTTAGATATGGAGTATATCTTGCCCCTGCAATCATTCATCGTTGAAAACTCAAAAACTCTTTTTCCATTTTAATAAACATTTGTTACGTTAAATCACGAATGAAAAAAATTACTTCGACGTTCCATTCACGTATGTAGGTATTTTCAAATATTGAAAATTTCCTAAAAATGAGTAAATTATTTATTTTTAAAAAAATGGCGACATTCAGTTTTTGTTTTTTATTTCAGCACTACGTAGCATTTTTTTGTAACACCTAGTAACTTTTATTTGTATCTTTGATTATGCGTGAAGCGTGGAGAAGTGGATTTTCTAAACGAAGTGTCACCATAGAATACCAACTTTTGAATCAACTTCGTGCTTTATTGTTCAGTTGATATTAAAGAATGTAATAAAGGCGGCATGCTTGTTAACATGTTGAAGTTTACAAATAAAATCCGTTTTTCAAAATTTCCTCGAGGAAAGTGCTTGGGATTTTCATTGAAATATATTCTAATAAGTATATTATTTTTGTGTTAATCCGAAGATATTTGTTAAATATTATGAAATGAGAATAGCGGAAAGTGTAGATTTTCAGTAATAAATAGTTGGTGTAATGGAAGATACGAAGAAAAACATGAGAAATTAATTTTGAGTTATTTTTGTCCATTTTCATCAAACGTATGATTTTTATTATACCAAATAATTTTCGAATAGAGAAGCCTCGCTTTATTCATTTTATAATCGCGGATGAAATCATCAAATTTAAACCTGTCTGTGCTTGAATCATCAAACTTGGAAGCTTTTTTCAAAAAGTAGTCAAAGGAAATTATATCGTTGTTGTCACAAGACCATCTAAACACGATCGATGCATTACACGCTTTCGTTTCGAGCACTCAAAAGACAAATAGCTTCACGTCTAAATTACCATCACAAAGACTACGACGAAAAAAAGGCCTCACGAATAATGCACCTAACTTACCTAATCATGCGGCTCCGGTCTTTTTCATCGTTCGATTTCGCCACTTATCAAATAGAAGTGAAAAACTCGATGACTTAAAAAAAGGAAAAAATTATTCAAAACATTTGAATAATAAATCGAAAGTAGTTAAATTTGAATGAAAATTTATCACTTCTGGGTGTCTATAATTTCACACAAAAATTCCATTATGTTTTTGAAAACTTCAACAAGTAGTTCTAGAAGACTAATATACATAAAGGTAATTTGAATTTCTTGAAAGAAGGAATACTTAGCGGGCTTTTTACTTTGTATCTTTTCCAAGGTTGATAATTGCATAAACGGTGCACGAAATTAAATTTATAAATGTGGTTAAATAGCAAGCATATGGGGATTTCGCGTTTAGTATATTTTTTACTCGTATGTGGCTGTTACAAGAATTATTTTTATTACTAATTTCTCTTTAATTAAAAATTAAGAGACTTTTTGTACTTTTTTCTTCCGAAAAGAAATATAATCTGTAAAAGCAAAGTTCCATCAACACAATATAGACCAACAAACACTGGAAAATTGAGCCTACAAAATAAATTTCTCCATGGAAAATACCCCGGAATAATCCCACGCGTGAAAATTGCATAACTTCGCTATAACCATCTTCGAACATCGAATTTTCGGAATGAATTCGTTTAAAAAACACGTGGGCCGAGTGAAATAAAAAATTCAAACTTTGAACTGTTGAGAGAACTCATTATTACACCGTGGCCATCTTTCTCCTCCTACAAATGCTTTCATTTGATTATCAAAATACTCGTTTTGGGGTGTTTAAAAATAACCACGCGGTGGTAAAATTCCTCTTGAATAATCTAGTCATTTTCGTGTTAAAATTATGGATTAATTATACCGCGTGAATGAAAATAATAGGATTAGAAAATGATATTTACGATTTTTTATTTTCATCGAAGCGAAATCAATTTAATAAAAAAATTGGAATTTTGCAAAGCGTTTTACGTAATTTCATGTTTTTGAAAAAAATTCTTTCACATGTTTCGTCGCATTTTGACGAATCAAGCTGAAATTCGCTATTAATAATTTTTTAAACGTAATTTAATAAAGAAATCGGTTTCAAGTAAGAGAAATTAATGAAAATTTCCTCATTTTCAAGAAATTTCATTTCCACAAATGGATCACGATGATTGCGATAAACGCGTTTCACAATCAGAGAACAAATTTTCATCATTTTATTTTCGTTGAGGAACATAAAGCTTGGAAAATTATTCTTTAAATTCATCTCGCAACCGAAAGATCGTTACTGGATTAAGTTGTCGGAAAACTAGCATTTCAGATGTTGAATGAAATATACATCAAAAATATCTAAAAAAAAGTCCTTTGTATACGTTCAAATCGATAAGCAACGTCTTACATTTACAATAAATTTGTTTCCATTAGAAATGTAACGTCGACTTAGCCGTATCGATAGGGTATTTGGTCAGATATTAAAGAGCTCAAGTTTACTACGATGACTGATATACTTTTGCGTATAAAATAATACCTCATAAAGCCTTCTATCATTCGCAGCGATAACTTTTCACTTAAGTGTAATGAAAGTTCGTGGTTCATTAACTTGATAATTACTTGGGCATTTTCTCAAAAAGTACGAAGTACTGAAGACAGAAAGTTCATCCACGGCATCGACATAAATTGACGTAATTGTCTAGAAAAACGAATCGAAAAACTTGAGAAATAATTCTGTAAGTAGCTGATATTCAGCATTATTTTCCATTTGCGGATCTCGATGAAAGAAATCGGAACGCAGAAAATACGACGAATTATGTACTCTTCGAACATTCAACGTAGCGGCTTTTGATGTCGAAAAATTATTAAAATTTTAATTACACTTTGTTATTCAGGATGTCTCGTTTTTGAAGGCAGCGTTATATGAGATGAATCTATGAAATGTCTTCGTATTTCCTATTTTCCTCCATCCGACGCCACGAACTTTATTTTGATTGACGAGGGATAATACGTCAGAAGTGTCCACCGCGGATCTGTTTGACAAGTTGCATGTATTATAAACAAAGGAATGAAATTCATGAAAAGTGTTCTTCATGGAGAGAATTATTTAAAACTCACGGATAATTTTTTCTTGATAGGTGGTTATAGTACATGGAAATAAATAGTATATATTTCTACTTTATTTATAAATCAAATATTTTTTTAACTTCGGAAAACATTCCTTCTGAAAGATTTTGTTGGAGAAAAAACCTTCAAAATCGATGGTTGATTATAATGGATCATCGAGCAACAGGTGACAACAATTCGCCCAAACGACCACGGTGTACCTTTCCCAAGAGAAACATCTTCATTTCAAATGTAAGATTGAATTAACAAATAATTAATATTTTGGCGTTGAATCAACAATATTAGAATTATTCAGAAGCTGCAATGCTACAGGTAACAACCTTAAATCGACCTTATGATTCCAGAATAACTCGAATGCAGTTATGGATTTTACAAGTTGATAAACAATAATTTTTCATTTAAGGTCATTTATTGACAAAGTTGTTGAAATTTGAACGAGATATTTTACGACGAGATGTTTTCGCAAATGAACCTAACAAACGTCGCAACTCTGAAACTTCACAGATGAAATAATTACCTCCGAAGGTGACCAAAAATAACGAATAAATTCTCCACGTGTCACGTCATTTATGAGAATTAAAAATAATCATCAAAGCGTATTCGAATTTAATCCTATTTTTAAGTTTTGTTCGAGCTTAAAAAGAAAAAATTCAAAATTGAGATTAAGATATAAGGGAACTTTTTGAAGTTTTTACATCGACTAAATATCTTTATATTTTTTACGATGCGGAAAAAGATTTAAATTTTTTGGCGCAAATAATCTCCATCTGATTCGAAACCCTGCACCAAAGACCTACCAATGAGATTAGTGACATTTTGAAAAAAAAAAGAATATTTTTAAAACTTCGCTCGTTCTAGATATTGAGAAGAAAGCACCACAAGGAGATATTTATCAAATTACAAAAAAAAAGAAGAAAAAACGAGGTTTATATCAACGTACTACACACTATAAAACGTAACAAACATATCACAATTTTCAATACCTGAAGTGGTAAAAATCAATATGACACGTTGTTAAATTCATTCGGAAGAAGACACAGTACAAGAAAAGTTTGAGCCACTTAACCAATCAACCAGATAACATGAAACACCTGAGATTTTTCCGGTTCCATTGTTCAAAGTAAAATTTAAAATTTTCATTTTGAAAAAATTTTCTTCGTTATCCTTAATTATCGTTGTAATCGGGCCCTTGAGGCACAATCAACAAGTTTTCTCTTTCAGCAAGAAAATTCCAACTGGGGCAAATTTTCCAATATTAAATCATAATTTTAGAATTACATTTATACGGATTTGGGTAAAACGAAAACGTGCTCGCTTTGTCGGATTAGCAAGAAATGTGCTTAAAAAAGCGTCAAAATGTTACAGGTTGTTTTTAATTTAAAATGCCCCCGAGACCGAGGAACGTACCTAATCAACAAGAAACATGTCACTATGGTAGCCCCGAGGGATGTAATTTCCACTCTTTTCCAGCTTCTTTTGGATATTGCACTTTGATAAATTGATTGCAACTTCGTACATGCATATAAGCTTTTGTTTTTCATTTGTCAAATTAATAACCGCGTTGAAAATGCGTTCTATTCATAAGCTTGATTTTTTGTGTACTAGGTTAGTAACACATCCGTGGTATTCAAATCAAGGTTCGTTAAAGCGATGCATTTCAGTCGTTTGTAATATACGTGAGGTTTTTCGCTCACTGAAACTACATATTCGTAGTAGTTCTTTGTTATACTGCAACAGATGTACTGAAATGTCCATAAGTGCAACCTGAATGTATAATAAAATGCATGGAATATTCATTCATGTACGTGAAATTTCTGCATTTTTGTCTTATCACCAAGAATTGTGATGTTTAAAAACTCACTGAAACTCGTTAATGTTATGAAAATACAAGTAAGAGTGATTAAAAACTCTGAATTGAAAGAATTAAATTCGGGGATTCAAAATGTGCAGAATACTTAAAAAAATGTTTATCAGAAGTTTAAAATTCAAGATTTAAGGAGTAAAATTCGTTTTTTAAACGTGATTTAATTTCTTCATAATGAAAACTGATAAGAAAAATAGTGATAACTGATAAGCGCTTTACGTTATAGAAGTTGCAGATCGACTACAGCGTAGGAACTGGAAATACGAATAAAAAATCGGCAATTTCCACTTTCACTCTTTCCAGCACATCTGTGCATGCTAAAGAAACCACAGAAATTATTAATTGAGGTTTTTTAAAAATACAAAAACCTCTATCGATATTATTATTCGAAACAAAAACTCGGTGAATGAAAAACAAGGTCAGGAAATTGAATAGTTATAATAACAAAATAAGGTATTTGTAATTTAGCTCGAACGTAAATCAACTTGCAAATATACATTTTAAACCAAAGCATTATCAATTATTTTAAAAACGTTATAAATTTTCAATTAATTTTTCAATAAACACGAATAGAATCATATGAGAAAGAATTCATAATTAAAGAAAAAAAAATCGTTAAAATTGTCATAAAATTAGATCCAAGATAAATGTTATCACGCCTCCGAAAAATACATAAAATCTCGTAAAAGACGATAAAACTACACGTTGTTGAGTTTACGACTCGAGTATATCATAAAATCTACACCATCTTGGTGATTTATTGTTTACACATTCAGGCCGCTTAGGAATAAAGACAATTGAGTTGGGTACTTTGCGGATTATTTAAAATTTAACGAAAATTAACTCGCATTAAACGGTCGTGTTTTTCTTTTATCAAATTAATCAGTAGGTATATTTATTTTACGCGAGGGTTTTACGATAAAACACGTGAGAGTATAAAAGCGATTCTATACGACGGAATTTATTGTAAAGGTCAAGATACGGTGGTGGGAAATTTGCGAATTGTTTTTGAAAAAATTTGTATTTCGAGAAGGATCTGTCAATTTGATCTTTTCTTAATAACATCGCGCGTCAAAATAATAAACCACTTACGAATCTTTGGTGTCATAGTAAACTCATAAAACTCGAAACGAACGTTCCACGTGATCTCAACATCAACACCTTAAATTAATTACCGTTGAAGGGCTTACAGGAAACTTGGTCGTAGAAAAGGTTGACAAAAGCTCTTGGTAAAAATATCAATTAAACTTGACTTCTCCTTTTCCGCATTCGAAACGTATTAAGTAGCAGTCAAAATAAAACAACGGTTTGTAATTTAACGTCATTAAGAAAACAATCAGTCGTGACCAAGGTGGTCACAAAACTTCACTTTTTCAGCCATTTATTTCGAATAAATTCTTCGAACGTTAAAACAACGTCAAAAATAACAATATTGTTTCACGGCGAGTATTCAAAACACGCAATGAAAGTCGTAAAGGTGTGAAATTTGAAAAAAATGTAATATCGTGTTGTATACCGTGCATTTCATCATGAATTCGTTTAATATCCGTATCGTTGTATTTTTGCAAATATAGGAAATAAAATAATAATCCATTTTATTATAGGTAATCTAGATTGCCTGTTAAACGAAATAATTTAGTAATTACCCATAATACGTCAAATCGGTTGAAATTCTTTCACATTGTAATTTGAAATTACAATCCGCAAAAGTAATTAAAAACGCATTTAGATAAAATTTTCAACTCGGTAAGAAAACAGATCGTTGGTTAATTAAATAAAGCAAAAGAAAATAAACAAACACCTCTTTGAATTTTTGCTCATCACCTATTCGCCTATTTACAGAATAATTAGCGACATATTATCCAAACATGCACAATGAAATGATACCGGAAAATTTTGCGTTTATGAAAATTCTGAAGATTGTGAAAAGAGAATTGGAGGTTGCTGATAAGAAAATAATTATCATCAAATTACAGTTTAAAACCGGCTCTTCTCATTTTTCGCATAGTCTGCGCTATTTTTTTTTTTTTTTTTCTTTTTCATTATTTAAAACACTTGAGAAATGATATTCAGTCGATGTATCACATTATTTCTGTTAAATGATCTAAAAAAATAAATAAAAAATGGCCAGTGCATGTATCAGAACATCGATATAATAATCAATGAGATCTCTAAATTGTATTCTACTAGTAGGAATCTCAAACTTGATAAATTTACGTATAATATGATTATTATACGTAAATTTATTATTAATTATGCAGGCAAGTAAATTACGGCGTGCGTTTCCATATCCGTCTATCTCAAGGAATAAATGAAGTTGAAAATATAACCGAGAAAAATGAAAGCTAAATAAAGCAACATGTATAATTTTAAGAAAATCAAATGACACATCGCGGTGATGTTTTCTAGAACATTACAACGTCCGGAACACCTCGATAAATTTATATCTATATAGCAAAATTAAGAAAAGCTCATTCAAAAAGGACCGATGGGTATATTTCATAACCATCAAAAGCCAATAAGCCGAGGGAATTCAGCTAATGTAAAATTTGCGCTGAAATTAAATTAGCGAATTCAGTTACAGTGAAGTTTCATGAGCAGGCCGAGATAAGTATGAGCTTTAAAACGACGCAACTGATAAACCGCGAAATTTCCGCTTAAAGAATATTTTTGTTAAACCATTTAACGAAGCTTACAACACGTCCGAGGAATAACTTAGAGCCAATTAAAAGACAAGATAGTATTGTGTTTACATAAACTAAACTCAGGTAAATACACCACCGAAATATTCCACTTTAAGAATGAACGTATATAGCGGCGCCAACGTTGAATTATTTCACCATTTACCCAATGCAAACGATATTAACCTAGTTAAATACTTCGATCTTCGACCGAATCACCGGAACTATAGCAAAAAATAGAATTTAGTATGTGTTTTTGTTTACATCATATTCGATGAGATAATTAGGTAATTTTGAAATGAAGAATTGATAATAAATACCAATTACCAATAATCTATAGTTATAGTAACCATGACAATTATATATTTTTAGCAGAAATTCCCCATTTCACGTATAATTACAAAAATTGATCAACTTGTAAACCGTAGATACGCAGTGTCGCAAAACATACTGATAAAAAAATTGACAATACTGCATGAATAATGAAAATATAAAATCTATCTTTATTCGTGAATCTGCCGAATATACCTAAACAAAATTACAAACCACGTGTCTCATCGATAAATAATCAATTAGAGTCGAATATAATTACGTACAGTATATTCAAGATTACAAAATATGCTTCGACACTATAAAGGTAACCCAACGTAATGACGCCATGAAGCAATAAATTGTTTAAATAGGTATAATCCGAGTAGTTAGTAGGTAGATGGTAGATACTTGTTCATTTATAATTTCGGAAAATTATCCAACAGTATTTGCAATTATATGAAATCTAAGCCGAAAATTTATTCGTTTTGGAAATTGCATTGACGGAGAATAAATATCGGCGAAGTTTTTTGAACAAGTTGTTCGATTTATTTGGCGACTAGTTTCGTAGGATATTTTACATCATTTTCCGTTCCATTACATCAATGCCATGTTCAAGTCATCTCGCCTTGGTTTACATTCGGACACACGATTAGTTAAAAATGACCTGCCAGTTGTCACTTTTAATCTTTTTTTTTCTCATTTTCTTCAGAGAAACACCGTGTTTCCAAAGGATTAAGCAATACTTTCCAGTTAAATTAATTTCCTAGCATGGTATCGCTGGTATCTGGCAGCGATGGGTTTTAAAGGACTTGAAAATTTATGATGAATTTTTATCAACCGAACGAAGTCTTTTTTCGCAAATCGAATTCTTTCAAATTTTGGTTGATCTTATTTGACACGATGTTTTTAATTTTTCTATAACATGGAAACATAAACAGCTGAAACAACAGTCAACAGGCGATATTAACTAAAGGACGGAGTTACTTCGGCTCGTGATAATCTACAGTGGTTTTTTTGTCTTTAAAAATGTTCATATCCGGAGAAAAATTTCCTCGGAAAAGTTCAAAGCTAATATTACAACGGTGTACATAATTGTATAATTCAGTATAGATAAAAGCACGTAGAACTAAGGAACTGACTATGAAAGAGGTATTCACTACAGACCATTAATAAATCAATGCACAATGTTTATTCGGGCTAATTGAATATGTTTCTTATCTCTATCGCAACATGCATCGCACCTTCCAGCCGGTTGGAATTTTACCGATGAAATAAACCCAAGTTATTTTTTTTACAGTTGTATAACTGATCTGAAAAAAAATTGTAACCTTTGTTTTCCAATATTTATGTTATCCAAGGCGAATTTAATTACCAGGAGTGTTTCGCCCAGTGTTTAAGAAGAAAAAGCACCTGTTGCAACTTTGAAAAGTGTTTCATGTTGGTGGGTTCAGTTGGTAGTTGTATACTTTACATAGTAGGTGGCTAGCTGGCTACTGGCTATTTCAGTTTTGTTTAAAAACTAATCGTATACTTATTTGTTTAATAAATGGAAAAAATATCAGAATCGTAATATCACTTCCATGTTCCTTTTACTCGCGATTTTTCTTGCCGATGAAAGATACAACTTACAAATAGACGTTTCGACACCCATGAACATTGAGCTAAATACATAAGTTCTTTTCATTTAAGGTAACTTGACCGTAACTAACATTCGTACTAATGAAGAACCAATATCATAATGTAGATATTCCTTACGATAGCACTTGAATATTAAATTCAGTTTTTTCACATTTCCATTACGAAATAAAATTTAAACAATAACACCGATAGGTAGTATTGATGAGGAAACATAATTGAACAAGAAACGACGCGGGTACTTCCCTGAAAAATTCTAGAAAGTAGCTATTGCGAAAACTTAAAATACCTAGAGGAATCTTCAAGTAGATAAATTTTATTTATAAGCAACCTTTCCAAGCAATTTTCCCGTTAACATCAAGGTGACATTTTAATGCGAAGATTAAAACCACCAAAACTACATAATACAATTTATAGCATTAACAGGAGAATAATTTCATTAACAAAAAAGACTCAAAATTCAAGTCCCAATGAGAGTTGATCGTATGCAAACTGAATACGATACCGCATTCATCTCATCATCTCATTCAAAAAAAAAACGCATTGAAATGCCAAGATGAACTTGAGACAAGTAAAAAATTAGAAATTTCGTGGGATCAATTACGATGAATTAAATTTCTAACATCGCAGATCTGCATACGAAACTAAAAGAACCGCCAAGTAATTATAATCTTTTTTACGCTGAAATTACAACGATTCGAGTCGAAAATAAAGAAGACTTTAATCATCATTAAAACAAGAAAAAAAACTCTTCAATTATTCAAAACATACGAAACTTTGATGTAGCAGAAGTGCAAAAAGTTCTAGATGAAAAATTCAGGTTTAATGCTTCTAATACTAACCACTTATAATCACCTAAGGCCTTATTTTTTTTACAAAGCTATTATTACATAGTTGGTGTACGAATGCAATTGAAATTAAAGCATGCACGGTACGGTTGAAGTCAACAATTACCGTATTTTCAAATGAGGAAAATTGAAGACGAACAAGAACATTTTCAAAATAATCAGACAAAGGTATACGTATATCTATCACACTGGGCATTTTTATAGTGTACAGGTAAATTAGATATATCAAACGTAGGCAATTTTTAAGGGTTCACAAATCGAAATACGTTTTAAAGCTTATGCAATTCATAGCTCGAAATGAAATGTTGGCCACCTATTAGGTAGGTATACATGTAAACTAGATAAGTAGATACATGGAATTGCCGGTAAGTATTTTGATCTTTTCAAAGTAAAGATCCCATTAAATACCCTTTGAAATTTTAATTCCCGTTGTATTTTTATTTTTATCATTTATACCTAAATTTCGTACTGCAGCTTAGCTACCTATTCATTTCTGAGAAATTACCATAGATACGAATATCAGGATATGGAAAATTATTGATAAAATCTTCGTTCAGCTCGTACGCTAAATCTCAAAAAAAGAGAGTAAAATTGGTTCAACTTTTGGCAAAAGTTAAGTAGGTATCACTTTCACTTATTTATCCACATTTTAGTACCATGTAGCTAAATAGCCGCAAATTTGTTTTTATAACTAGAATATTCAAAATCATAGTAGGTAAGTAGGTAGCTAGGTAGTAGGTAGTAGGTAGGTACCACTTAGGTAGGTAGATAAAGTGGCGACACTTAAACAAATTACAAACAACGTAAATAAAGAAGTCAGTGCGTGCAAAGTTCAGTACGAAAAAAAACTTACAAAAAAAGTAAACCATTGATCGTATGAACATTTTTCGTTTTTAAATTAGTAATATCAACTTGAATTCTTCATTTTAATCAAAATAACGATTTATATACGTCGATTAGGGATCAAAATAATTTATTTTTGTATTACTTATTTATGTTGATGGGATTTTTGCGCTGAGGGGTACTAACATCAACCGGACATACTGTACAAACAAAACAATACTCAACTACTGATACAATTTGCCACTCGAATTATAAAAAACAAGACCCGAATTTCGAAACAACGAAACGAATATCTGAACATCAATATGCAATTGCTTGCATAAAACAGATATTGTCCTCTAATTCTATACAGAATACGTTGACAAAAACTTACCGGTGATTTATAATAATAATGTTTAATTCTGTAACACGGAATTTGTAGACTTTGTGTTACTTCCCCTTAAATTTCTACCCATCAAATTAATAATCCAATGAGAATATTTGATCGAAATCCTAACATTCGTACTCGAGAATAGCCCCGTTTCCACAATTCCACACTTATCTAGCGTTTCAATTATCAATTAAATCGACGGACGAAATATGAATAAATATAGAAACACCGAAAATCCCTAAAAACATTGAATAAAAAAGCGATTTTTAATATGAATTAAAATTGTGATTATCACATAGTTGCATTCGTTAAATGTGAAATTGGAAAATTTACGATTTAGTGGTAAGAAATTTGTTTACAATTATATTGAAAAGGAAAACAATTGTTGAGAATTAGAAAACGAAGCGGAAGGTTTTTGAGAATACTTGAATAACTCACGCTTCAACTCCTGCATTATTAACAAATCACACTTTAAATGTGAAATTTCATTGCAAAATATTAATTTTTTAGTTCATTTCATCAAGCAAATGAAACAGGTTAAAAGACACTTACCACTTATTTTATAACGAATGAAAAAATTGATAAATTCAAATTTCTAATGAAACACTTTCAAAAAAAAAAATGAATATCTATTCTAGGGAAATATTTTTTAACAATACTTTTTTTTCGAAAATATCGTAGTATTTTTTTTACAACAAAAGAAAAAAAATGTTTACTAGATCATGTGTTTTAGAAAATCTACATAATTTTCAACCTACAAATTTTTTTGTAAAAAAAGTAAGTTTTTTTTACAAAAAAATAATAATACTTGTCACTACAAAGCATATAAGGATCTTGATTTAAAAAAAAAAATCAAACAAATTGTCGCTTTAAAAATACTTAATTGTTTTTTAATTTAAAAATATTTCAAAATGTCATAATAATGGTTAATTTTATCACCTACCTGTACGCTGGAGCGGATACCGCTGCACCTAAGGAAACTTCGAAGTTTAGTAACAAGTCTGACACTAAAACTGATAGTCGTTCGTACGCTTCAGTGGTATTTAAAGTACATAGCGACGCCTCCCCGTAAATTTCATCTTCATGCTTTATATTTTTACGCAACTTACTTTTTTTTTATCTTTTTGATATAATTACGATCAAATTTTTTTGTAATTGTGACTTTGGCTACATCAAAATAAGCGCACTCAGCTTACTTTCTTTAGAAAAAATTACACTTTATCATTTTTCTTACTTTTCGTTTTTTTTTCAATATTTTCTTTTGAAAATGTATTCATAAAGTTTGTTCAATGAACTTTCAAATTACCTTTTACAGTTTTCATTAAATATTTTCAATCGTTTTCGTTTTATTATACATATTTTCTCAACTGCTAAGTTCGCTCCTGAACTTTCCATTAAAAAAAAGGATATAGCGGAAGAATAAGTGCTCAGATAGGTAGGATGGATGGTTTAATCATTTAGATGGGGTTTCTACCAATAATTTCAGCAAAACCTATTTTTGAGGTGGTGAAAATCCGAAATTATGTTTTTTGAAATAATGAATTTTTCAAGTTCTGAATGATATTTTGAACTGAGTATGAGCGTGGCGTGTTTTAAAAAAGAACGAATTTGTTATCGAAGCAAAATGATTTTTTAATAAAAACAAACTTTCTCAACACACGATTTCTTTTAAGTGCTATGTAGTTTGATTGCACTTCTACGAGAGAATTTATTTTTTTCTTTATAAATGCGCATTTGATGAGTTACTTTGAAAAACTGACAATGAATCAAATACAATCATTTGAACCTTAAAGAACTCCAACTATTGGTAACTTTCAGCTGTCTGGTAACTTTGTATTAGTTGTCTTTTTCTGTGTAATTTTAAGGAGATAAGTCGATACATGTTGTGGAAGAGCTTTATTCGGAAAGTAACCTTTTATTTCGACATGTTGTTTCACTTTTTTTCTTCTTAATGTCGTCACCTTTCTTGTGGGCCACTATTTTAGAACTTTCAGCAATCACCTTGTTAATATGAAGTAACGCTGCCAAATCAAAGAAAAGAATCAACACCACTCTACTAATCCTGTCTATAGCTGTAAAATAGAATAAACCGGATTTAATAAATGGTGAAAAAAGCAAAACATTAAATCTCTACTTTCGTGTAAGTTCTACGTAGTATATCCCAGCTGTCCTTTATTCTGCGTGAAACAAATCGGTAACAACTTTTTGAGGTCTTTGTTTCTAAAATTATTTTTGAAGCGAGTGAATTTTTCGACTGAATAATTCCTCTTGTCTTATTTGTAATTAGATACACGAATGAATATTGGAATTAACTGCAACGAAAAAGTTTTATCATAATTCCTTATTTTTCTTCTATAAATAGTGCAAACATTTTTAAAATTCAATGAGGAATATTTTCATTCATGGGATTTGCTCGAAATAATGAAGGCTACGCGTGAACACGTGAATTCCGAATTCCCACACACTGAATTTCTGCGAAAAAAAATAAGAATCGTGGAGCCAAAATGGAAACGTCATATCATTCAAGTTCACACCAGTACAAACAATCTTCATTCCGGAGCGTTGTGATTGGTCAATTTATATCTTTGTGTTGTCGGTAAATTGTTTGTGATTTTTTCGTCGACTTGCTAGAACATAATTTCTGAATTTGATTATTAGTGCTGAGTTGGACGAGGTGATCCTTGGTCTTCGAATGTGTGCCACGCGAATTGGTGGTTATTGTTTTCAAAATGACTAGTATAATGGATATTGTATCCAAAATTAATCGATTATCTAATTCGAGTAAAATATTAATTTATATATTTTTGAAGAACGAGATTACGATCGATGAAACCGAGAATCTAATCCATCAAAATGTAAATAATCCAGGTAACGATGAAATTATTTAATTATTGAATCGTGTAAATCATGAATTTTTTCATGTTTTTGGCAAAGATTAATGTGAAATTTTGTTCCCTACTTGAAAATTTTATTTTCATGTTCATCATTATAGAATACCTGAAAAAACTTCTTGATATGAAAAAAGAAGTCGCTATTGACACCTTGTCCAATGTCCTGCCGTATCTGAACGTTACGAACATTTTTGCGAAAAATGTTTTTCTCAAGATTTTTCCAGTATTTCTGAGTTTTTCAGCGTTATATGAAATGCGAACATCTCAGATGTATTTAATATTGGATATCATCAGAATCCACCCCATTTTTACGAATGATCTACAGTGAGTGTGAAGACATGTGTATAATTGTTCATCGATCATCGACTTATAATAATTTTTTCTTATGTTGCAGTATTTTTTCTCAATGGTTTCTTGTGTTCGATAAACGACGAGTTAGTAGGAAAAGGGAGTTCAGTTATAAGGTGAGATGGCTATAACGTTAACATCTTATTATTTATTTTTCATTTTTCATAGAAATGTACAGAAGTCTGAGTTTCCTTTAATTTGTATATCCTACTTGGGAAACCTCTCTTTGAAAATACACGACAAAAAATAAAATTGAAAGGCAATGTTGACGAGTTGAAAACTTTTCAATTTGAAATTTATTCAAATCGAGAGATGTTTTGGTTAAAGCAGACTAAGGTTGATTGCAGATCGATCAGTGTCCAAGAAAAAAAAGCATTTTTTGTAGAGAAATTCACGCATGACTAACAGGATGTTTCGATGTTTTTTCATCATCAAATAAGGATTGATTTTGACCATTCCAAGTGAAAAATTTTTAATGTGTATGAAATCATCCATTTTGATATTTTTCATGATTTCTTCATCTGCGTGTAACATCTTATAATCCTCTAAATTACAACTGAATGAAGTGAAAGTAATTAACTGAAATAATGTCCTAAAGGTTTCTTTTTAACTACGTAATTAAACAGCTGTTTTTATTTTTGTATCTAAAATTTTCCTATCAATTTTCTTGAATTATAAGTCCAACCTCTTAAAACTTTCGCGCTGTAATAACGAATTATTTTCTACTTTATGAATTATGGAAATACGCAATTTTTGACAAAGTATCGTACTTTTACTGAATTTAATTTTTATAATGTACGTATTTTTTTTCAAGGATGAATTTTTTTTCCAAAACTTGCCTCCAATTGATTCTTCTCCTGGAGATGACTACTTTTCCAAATGTATTGGTTATAGCGACATTGCCCTACTGAGAGGTAAATTTGAAATTAGTTTTCAAAAGAAAAACAGCTTCATGATTTTGCATATGATTTTTTGAGTTTTATTTTAGCAATTTTAATTTATTACATTATAATAAGTGAAATTAATTGGGTAATGTTTCGTTTAGCGTTTCATAGATGGCTTCGACTTCATCGACTTCACAAATATCTTTATGTTTTTTCGAATTCAACCTACGAACAGATAATTACCATTGATGAAAAAAATATTGACGAGTGGATTGCGTCCGTTGGTATTTCGACGATGACCATAGGAGCCAAAAACAAAATGTTGAGAGAGTTGTCAGAATTGAGGAAAAGACAAAGCGCCTTATTGCACGTAATTATGGTAAGTGGTCAATTTTCCGATTTGAGATTTTATTCGCAAGCACCTCGATTTCATTTTTTAACGAATTGCAGAAGGATTACCAAACGACGACTGAAATTGAGGAAGGGATTCGAACTATTAAGAGAGTTTTAAGAACTCCGATCAAAGTGAATGACGGATTTAACGAAAACATTCCGCAAGCTCTAGTGATGTCATTGAAACGAGGTAAAATTATTTACTATTTCGATCATACCTATGGGATTTCTCATTACCATGTTATATCATGATGTTCGCAGTTTGTGAAGTAATTCTTCTTGATTCGGTTCAGTTTACCGAAGCAATGATTCCTCTGTTCGGATTACTGATATCACTTTTGAAAGAAGCGTGGAATTATACGATTTTTTCATCGACAGACAAAGATTGTTTTAATTCTTGGAGAAGTGCTTTATCAGAGAAAATAAACAGGTAAAAATAGTTTCAAATTTTTCACTAATCGTGAGTTTAAAAAGTATAACCGGAAAATTTTTCGTTGCAGTAATTACAGTACGAAATCGCTCGTAACGATGTCTCAGGTCGGTCAGTCTGATTGTGGTCTTCCTGATTTAGTAGGAATATCCCTGGAAAACCTTCATTTTTAAAATTTCCTAAAATACGACTTTCATTTTTTACGCCAACTTTCTGTTGTATTGTGTATTTCGACTTGTTTTTTTGTATTGATTTCCTTTTTAATTATTTTTAATAGCTAAGTTTAGTTGAATATCAGTCGTTCATTTTTATATTTTTATACTAGAAATTTTTGTTTCGTGGGCATTCTTAAATAACATTTTTCATTATTTCAAGTTCTCATTGAAATGCCTTTTTTGAATAATTTTATCAATTTCTTAATCGAAATTTCCTCATTAAGTTACTCAATATTATAAGAAAATTATTTTCATAATGATGAATTTTCTAGAACCCAAGTATTATTATCAAAGATTTTATATTTTATTCATTGGTTATTTCTTATTTGCTTCTATAAATTAAATACATTTTATACCGTAAACGAAAATCCATCGTAACTTAGGTACTGATGCGTTCGTTATCAAATAAAAAACACTCTTCTTTTTAAGCAGTAAATATGCAGAAAACTTCTACACATTTTCATTTGTAATTTACCTCTGACATGTGATACAGTTTTCAGGCATACCCACGCATGTTTGTCTAATAATATTTTTTTCAGTCATTCTTATTTTTAAAATTGAACGCTAATTTTTAATTTACTATTTTATTCAAGAAAAAAAGTTTCTTGTTTTCCTGTTCTTTGTGATATTAAAATGTGTTCGTTTTGTTACCCGTTATGTATAAGCTTGTTTATTTAGATTTAATTAACAATGTTCCTTGTATCGAGATTTAAGGACAATGTTGTATTATCTTACTTCTACAGTTTTTCTACATGTTGGAAAATCGTTTTCCTTGTTGATTTTGTTGTGGAAATTAATTAATTTTGTACTTTCTGAGTAATACATATTATGCGGCGAATTGTCATGTTTGCTGTTTTCGTGGAAATTGTTTTCTCTGATTGGTGATTAGGAAACGTGAAAATTCTCGTATTATGCCTATCTAGAATCTAAAAGCGTACTTGAAGTGTTCAATTAATTTTCATGTATCAGTTATCTTTGTGGTTTTGAAAAATAGAAATAAGATAAAAAGAAAATTTATTCGCGCAGATGAAAAATTCATCCCGCTCTTCAAAACAATTTTAATATACGTGTAGGTAAGGTACCAGTTATGCATAAATTTTACTGTAATGCATGAGGGAGGTTATTGAATCAAAGGATTTTGTTGATTATCTTTCCATACTTTTATCGCGGTTTATTGTCATTATATACTTTGCTTCATTAACATGTAAATTAAGCTTCATATTTTTCACTGTCAAAAAAATTGAACACGATAAGTAGGAAACTTAGTTTCTTGTCTATTTTCATCATGTAATTATATAAAGTGATGTAGATGCATGAATATTTCATGCGATTGTCGATGAAAAATACGAATGGAAGTATTTATTTGATATATGAAGCAAAACAAATAAAATGAAAATCGGATTCTAATTTTCTTATCATGATGATAAATTTTGAATAATTCTCGTTTGTTACCGAAATTAATTACTTTCAAAATCTGCTAGAAAATCACGAATTTTATTTTTATTAGAACATTTAAGGGTTTTTAAAAATTAAAATATCTTCGCGTTTGGCCATTAGAACAACAAAAAGCTAAAATACAATTACGTATTTTTTTTTTTCAAATTTTGAAGTTTCCATTCGTGAACATGAATAATCGCGTTTTATTTTCGTTAGTAAGCCATCACTTATCAGTTTTTCGATTTTTTATATTTATTTTGCTTTTGATTTTTCTAAATTTAGTAATTTTCTACCACCATATTATTTTATAGTTAATAATATCATTTTTTAAATTCAAGTCCGTTTATTTAATCATTTTTTTCATAATGTATTAATTTCAGTTTCAACTCTTAAGTTTCTCATTTGTAGTTAATGGAGGCAAAGTAAATGTAAAACTTAATATTCATTTTGGATATTTCATTTAATTCACGCATTAAAAACTACATGAAACATTAAATATCCACCAATATTGACAATATCTAAAAAAAAAATTGGATACGGATACCTACACTCGCAAAAGTAAATTCCTTCTACAATGTGATGACGTCATTTTTCTTACCATATCATACCTTACGCAGTTTGTTATTGAATAAAAGTGACATTGACTCGGCGACATATTAATTTGATCTTCGCTGGTTTATGGCTGGCTTGATTATAGTTTTATATAAGAATTTTTACTGAAAATTCGTACGAGTAGTGAATTTAATATCGAAATCGAACGAATTTGCGTGTTCTGATTGTTCGGGCGTTATAAATGCATTATGGTATGTTAGTGTACATTCATTAAAAAGTAACCTAATTAGTGTTTCGTCTCTACAAATAGCTTAAATCTTATATAATTTTGAAGTATCTGCATTAAATTGCCAAAATGTTTGCACGTACATCAATATTAAAGCCCTTTATTGGGCAACAACAACAGAGGGGTATGGCAACCTTGAAAGCCATCTCTATCAGATTAAAATCCGTCAAGAACATCCAGAAGATAACCCAATCTATGAAGATGGTGTCAGCTGCAAAGTATTCTCGCGCTGAAAGGGAACTTCGTCAAGCCAGGCCATACGGCGAAGGAAGTGCAGTATTTTATGAAAAGCTGAAACCGGAAGTCACGGAAGAACAGCCAAAGAAGTTGATCGTAGCTATTACCTCAGACAGAGGTCTTTGTGGTGCTGTCCATACCACTGTGGCTAGACAAATTCGTAATGAATTGCTAGAAGGAAGCGACAACGTTCAAATTGTCTGCATAGGTGACAAATCTCGCGCCATTTTGCAACGATTGTTCGGCAAAAATATCGTCCTCGTTGCTAATGAAGTTGGTAGGAAACCGCCAACGTTTTTGGATGCGGCTCGTATTGCTGAGCAAATATCCAGACAGGAGTTTACTTCTGGTAAAATAGTATACAATCGGTTTAAATCGGTGGTATCGTATAACACTTCGGAATTACCGTTGTACAACCAATCAGCGATTGCCGCCTCGGCCAACATTTCGCTTTACGATTCACTTGATGACGATGTTCTTCAAAGCTATATGGAATTTTCATTAGCCTCCTTGTTATATTATACGTTGAAAGAAAGCGCTTGCAGTGAACAATCATCTCGGATGACTGCCATGGATAACGCTAGCAAAAATGCCGGTGAAATGATTGAGAAGCTGACGTTGACGTTCAACAGAACTCGTCAAGCCGTCATTACTAGAGAATTGATTGAAATTATTTCTGGAGCTTCGGCTCTTTAAATGTATTTATTATATTAAATATCTGAATTTCAACCATCTTTCCAACATCTGTCTTATATATTTGTTAATGTTGAAAATAATTAAGTAGTCTGGAATTGTAAAAAAAAAAAAAAACGCGTAAAATACATTTTTAATTCATGATGTTAATTAATGTACAGCAATACTTTTGTAGGATAACAAGAAATAAATTCGTTAAGGTCGGCCAATACTATGTATGTTATTGACATTTTTTATTCATTTTTGAAATCGTACTACTCAACGGAAATCAGAAATGTTTTTTATCCTTTGCATCGAATATTTTTAAGTGTTTTATTTATTGATAAAGCAGAATTAACATTTTCGGAAATTCACTGAATAGTTTCAGTATTCGGAAATAAATTCAATTTTTTCTTTCAAAATTTCATAATTCTGAAGTGCAACTAAATTTACAGATTCAAAGACCATTATGGACTCTCCCCATTTCTGATGTGGTATTAAGCAAATTTAAAGACGCCGGTTTCGAATACGTAGAAGACATATTAAACGAAAAAAATTCGGAAGGTAACTCATCTTGAGCTATTCTTGTTCACTAGTCTGGTAAATGATTATTTCTCTTCCAGTCGTGAAACACATTTTAAAAAATACCAATATTAATCTCACTGATTTTACTCAAATCTCCACCAAAACGGCATTAGAAGTACTAAAGGTAATCTTCAGCATTTTAACGTTTTCTCAACTTTTTATATTTTGTTGAGCAATATTTTGTGACACCTATCTACGTAACTTCATGATCTCAACGTAACTATTTTGTAGGAAGAAATAGATCAAAATGGCAACATCGTCACGTTTTCTAAATCTATTGATGATTTATTAGATGGAGGTATTCCTACTAGTAAAATTACTGAACTAGTAGGAGGTCCTGGATGTGGAAAAACTCAGATTTGGTAACAAATACTTCATCATTTTACTCGAGAAAGAACCGCTCTCACGTTTTCTCTATGCATTTTAGTTTACAATTATGTGTTAGCGTACAAATTCCTTCATGTCTTGGAGGCCTTAATGGCTCAGCGGTATATATCGAAACAAATTCAAATTTTTCAGTCAAAAGGATTAAAGGTACATTAGTGGATTTTCGTGATCGATCATTTATATCATCGAAGATCTAATTTCTGAATTATTCCAATTAGAAATACATTCTTCGTGCGGTATTCATTGCACGAACGTATCGCAACAATTAGCATCGTCAAATAATGAACGAGATTTACAAAGCTTCCTTAGAGGAAATCCATTGAACAAAATAACTAAATTTTGTGTAGAAAATATAGAAGAACTTAGGAGCAGTATTTTTTTGACGAAATGGATGCTAGAAAATTCATCTAATAATGTAAGTTAAAAGCTATTGATTTATCGATTCATCTTTATTTTTTAGCCACTTGTACATTCAAATTAATAAGCTAGAATTAAGATTTAACATAATGTTCAAAATGTTGAAAAATATCTTTGTTCGTTCAGATCAGATTAATAATTATCGACAGTTTTGTGTTTCCCTTCTATTTGAGTGACCCCAGTTTGGAAAGAACGAAGATAATTAGTGAAATGTTAATCCTTCTGTACCAGCTTTCTTCCACTCATCATTTAGCGGTAAGAATAACCTGCAATATTCATAAAATAATTAAATTTTCAAACAAACATAAGCATATCTTATGAGAAAAAATATAATCGTACATCTATTTACGATGATGTTGCAACCGAACTTGATGAAATCTACATCCGTTCTCAATTTTCTTTTAAGCTTCTTCTTCATTACTTTCTAACGACAAAATAGCCATTTGAAGGGCTCCCTCTCTTGTTTCATTTCCGCCGATAAATCCATTATGATGAGCGAAAATACACCCAGATATTCCACTTTTGAGTGATAATTCTTCATTTCTTAAACCTCTCCAACTAGGAGGTAAAAATTTTCTACAAACGAAACTTTTGTGGGACACAGAGACACACATAACTCTGTAGTTATCATCAGATTTAAATAATACATAAGTTATATCGGGATTCAATTTCAATTCTTTTTCTAAATCGAAGAAGTGATCTTTCCACGGGCAGTGTTTCTCTAATTCAATAATTCTCCCGGAAGAATGTACATTAAATCTATTCTCAATGGCTTTTTCGACCTCTGCTCTAGCAGGGTATATAACAAACGCAGCAGTTTTTAAATTTTCTATGAATTCGTTACCTACTAAATTCATAGCTTTTTCGAAATGTTCTTGTTCGTTGTAATGTTCCTCGCTGACATTCCAAGGTTTCAATAAGTGCTGAACTCGAGCACAAACATGTGTGCAAATATTATACAAAGGTTCTTCAGCATAAGCCGGCACTCCATTGTCAATGCCATCAATTTCTTGTATAAAATTAACGTACACTCTTTTGTAAACGTAACTCAAAACTTTAGGATCGTTTACTTGAATGATTTTTTCTATTATTTTCTTACCGAAGTGGTGATAAATTAGGCCAGCACTACTAAGCTTGACACTGCTCGTAAGTTCAGAAGAAAGCGTTCTCATAGAGTGATTAAAACTTCTCTGATGATGGTCAAATCGAAATTTTTCTGGATTGTACTCACCACCGACATCAACTACTATATCACAAGTATCGAGTATTTCTTCATTCCGCGATCGTTGGATAGTAGCGTGAGGATATAATATCTTCAACAAAAAACATCCTAATGCTTCGTCACAATGAAAAACTCCGTCGTGTGTGCCTATAACACATTTTGAATCAAAGTTTGACATTTTGCGGTAAAACTGGAAAGAATTTGAAAATTTTAAGGGCGATAGTGGTATTTTTCTTTGAGAAAAGCTACGGATAATACTGGTGATATATTTCATAACACGATCGCGAAACGGTACATCTTTGAAGAATTAAATTTACAGAACGGATAAATGCGAATCCGAGCTCAAAACTTATACATTATTAGAGCTTCACAAAATTTGAGCGACAGACGACAGCCGACAGCAGAAAAACACGAAATCCAATACACGTGTTTTTCTTACAGGAGGAAAGAAAAACATGGAGGATGACAACACCATGAACCCATTAAAAAAATGAAGTGAAGTAGGCAACTAGATAGGTTTTGTATTGTAAAAGGAAATTAAAAAAAAATCTAAATAATGAATACAATAGAGTAACTTTAATTCACAAGTATGGAAAAGAGGAATTGAGAAATTAATTTATTCCTTTTCGTAAATGTAATAATTAAAAATTGAAAAATTTTCATTACAATACAATTATATTCCTTACAGAAACATATTTAATACATGAAAAAATCATAATACTTAATTGTAATTACCTAATACATCTTAATAATTATTAACTTTCTAGGTTGTGATAACAAATGAATTGACCACTTGCATTTTGGAAAATGGAGGTACAGAAGTGATACCAAGTTTAGGCGAAAGTTTTGCTCATATCATTCATAATCGCTTATTTCTCGGAAAACAAAAGCAGGACGATTATTATTCAGTTCTTCTTCAGAAAAGTTCCGAATTCCCTTCTGATTCTGCGTATTTTCAGGTGATGATAACAAATGGTATTAAATTATCTTAAATTTTAACACATTTAAAATTTATTTTCATTTTTAGATTAGCGACGACGGTGTGCGAGACGTTGCTGCTGATTGAGTACTATTTTGTAATAATTTTGTTTAATTAAGTAAAAAAATTACTTGGAATTCAAATTTTTCAATGAATTACGTTGTTCAATTAAATCGAAGGGAACATTTTTCCTTAAAAAATACAAATATAAAGTGTAATATAGGTAAAAAAGTGGAAAATTAATGAATGAAGACATTATGGTTACCACATAGATGTAATATCTAATGTAAAAAAAAATATTAAAATGACCAAAAAAAGCAAATAAGTAAAGAAATTCTTGTGATCTTAAAACGATACATGGAACAAGTATTCATATTTAATCAGTATAATATTCCAAATGCAAAAATAATTACTTAGCATGATAAATGTTGAACATGAAAACAATCTTCCCGAAACTTTCGACTGCACGTCAAGTTAACAGGATATTTTTCCCAACAATTTCACCGTAAAGGAAAAATACCAACTAGCAATGAATGCAATTATGAAACAATTTTCAAAAGTAATTTTTTGTAATCTCCGGAAGTATCACCCTGTGAAAAAGATGGAAATTTCATTTAGTGAATTTTGAGATCGATATAATCGAAGTAAAAATATCAAGTTGGCCTAATGATTACCTCGATCCATTTTTCCAAACTTTTATTGTAAAGTTTTTCGAATGCTACTTTGACATCACCAAGGTCAATTTCAGAACGCGAAACTATTATACGAATTAAAGTTCTATCATCCGTACCAAGACCTTTCATACTTTTGTAGAGACGTTCCGCGAAAAATTCTACTTTGCTTCTTATACATTTAACTAAATCAAAAAAACATTTAAAATGTTAATTACCTACTAAATTAAGTAATCATAAGTTGATAATCCAATAAAGCGATATACCTACCTAAAGCTAAATAAGCTTTGCAAAGATCACCAGAAAATTCACTTTTAATTGATTGTTCGATATCACGACCGGTCAATTGTTCGTATTCTGTAAATACTCGTCGTAATTGTTGGTAACTTCTTGTGACAAGTATGCTGTTAAAAACAGACTCGTCCGTTCCCCATTTCTTCTCACCTGAAATAATTTTTTACTCACATATTTGTTTTATCTCAAAAGCACATAAATCGAAAATTACCAGCTTTAGCTAGAGCTTCCGCGTCTTGTTTAGCTGATAAATCGTCCACCATTGGATCTTCACTTCTTCTTCCCTGGAATACAGAATTTTGAAAAATTGTTCATTTTTATTCAATGAAAATGTAAAGTGCAGTTACTAGGATAATTCATCAATTTTTAAAAGGTAGATAACTGGTATTATACTCACCATCGATAACGAAACGCACAATCTTCGGAAATGACCAGATGTATCTCCTTTTAGATCCTTTTCTAATGTATTGTGAAATACTTAAATACGAAAAAAAAATTAAATTTTTCGTATCTTTTATAATTACATGAATCTTTAGCTTTCTTACGTGTTTCATAAAATTGTGAGACCGTTTGAATACCATAATTGCTCAAGGTACACAAAATTTCAATGATGGTGTCTTCATCGGTACCAATACCACTCATCGCGTTATGCATTTCTTTGGCATAGTATTCCGGTAATGGTGTCATCAACGCAACGACAAGATCCTCGAATTTCCCACTAAGTTCGCTTTTCAAATCCTTCACTAAATCCTGTTTAATGAAAATAATTTTCGATATGAACATGCATTCGAATAACAATCCCAAACAATTGTATTATATTAAGTCAAATTAGTACATAATTACCTAGGTACCTACACCTACTTATCAACTACCTAGCTTGAAAATTTCCCAATTTATTACTAATGAGTAATGAGATTATTAATAGGTACCTATTAGTTCGCTAGCGAAATATCGCGATAATATGAATACTTGAAAATAATACATAATTTTTCATGAAATGGTCTTCGAAATCGGTTATTTATCACATTTTGTAGATAAGGAAACTAATGATTATATTTTATTTATATAGTATTTTTTCCTTATCAACGAAACTCGCATCATTCTGCTCATTCTGCAATTAAGTAGTACGAGTATAAATGATGATTGTACGTAGTATGTAATGTACTACATATGTACCTAATTATCAGGGATTAGGTACTTACAACATCAAGGAAGTATGAAGTACAAAATAAAATGGATTACAAAAAATAATTTTTGGGGAATAACCAGGAATTATCGAATAATTGCTCGATTTAATGTTACGGTGTTTTCTAATTTATTTTTTATTTAAACGTTTCAAATTATTCAGTAAATATTGTTTATTTACATTTATTTCATTCATTTATTTTTCAGTAGGTAAGCATGGGTAAGTAGCCTAAGCATCGAATAAAATTTTGAAGTATACGTCCACTAAAACTACCTATTTTTAAATTAATTCGTTGAAGTATAAAGGCAACCAGTACAAAAATATCACAAATATCGCGACTCTGAAACATCTGCTTTAAAGGCGTAATAAAAATGGTTCGATTACCATTTGGCATACGTTTCGATTAGTAAAAACCTAAACGTAAGGTTCATCATTCTACACGTAATTTCGTTCTGTTACAGCATACCAGCTGAAAGTACAAATATTTACGTTTTCAACGATGTAATCAATTTTTCAGCAATTTATTTCGTTTTAGCACGCATATGTTGGCGGGTGTAACGTATGAACCGGTTTCGTTATTAGCTACAGATGCAATATTAATATTTTTCTTACTTTTCCAAACAAAGTTTTGTATGTATCAATGATTTCTAGACGTTGCACCACTCCCCTGGCGCCTATTATGTCAATTATTGCTTGTTCATCGGTTCCCAATCCTTTCATGGCTTTTCTTAAAGCTTCTGCGTCAGCGGCAGCGTTGAAATTTTCAGCATTATGCACAGTAGGCGTACACTGTTGTAGTTAGAACAAGCGCGTAAAAAATCAAGTAAGTTCTTATTTTCAATTAAACATTTATAAAGAGACTTACTTTGGTAGGATAATATTTACTTCCTGGCATTTTAGGTTAATTTTGATCAACGAGTAAGGGAATAATCAGTATAGGCAAATCTGAGAGATTACACAACGAATTATGATAAAATACTACTACAACCTACGAACCTTTGAGGTAATAATAAGAATAATGATATTATACTACGCCTCTAGGAATAGGTGATGGTAATCAATAACAAAACGGAAAAACGTCACCGAAAAACTCATCCACAAGTATCCGTACACATGATTAATTTTCGTGGAAAGTGAAACTAAAATTCCTTCAACTTGTCTTCAGTGTTAATTTATGATTAGCGTAAAACGTATTTCTGCTTTCATAATACGCGCTATTTCCATTCACATAATATTACAACGATTGAACATCGCGTAATTATTTTCTTAAAAAATTTAGCTGATGATTTTTTCAATTCAACTACGCTAAAAAAAAAAGAGTCAAGCTACATATTAATAAAAAACATCAAGAAGAATGTACACTTGAATCGTCACATGTGGTACCACTGCATTTAATCACCAAGGTCCTATACCAGCATACGATAACATGTATGTTTGCTGACTTGCCGTTCCATTATTACGGTCATCATGTAAAAATAAACCTTGATGGTAGAAGTGTGTGAAGCAAATATGGAACCTAAAATACGTGATGTAAAAAATCTCCAGTAACGAACGATTATTGCGATTCCTGGAATTGCAGCTTGTAGTACCCATATAAAGCTTCTTAACCACAAAATAGGTTTTAAAAAAACATTTAACTCGGTAAAATAATATTCTAAAAGAATATTTTAGGTATAAATAAAGTTTGTGGTAAATTTTTAAATTGCAAAATGACAAAGTTCTGTACCATTTTAATGGTAATACCTGGTACCTACATAAGTATTACCCGATTAAACCAGCATGTATGTGTCTACACTGCCTAGTGCCTAATTTATTGCATACTAGGTCGAGATATTACTTCGACTTCTATTTCGGTAGTTGCGGGCACTCTTGATAATCTCTTTGAGCTCTTTTTTGAGACCTATGATTTATTTTTTCGATGGAAAATTTAAAAGAAGGTAGCGGCACGATGTAATTATTCATATTTGTAGTTTTTAGCATACTAATGAAAATTTATAAAACATTTTTAATTATAATTTAGCAACATTCTCCATCATGTTTTCTTTTTCATTTCAAATCCTTGGAAATAATTCAAAAATTGAAATATTTCTTCTCTTTTCATCGAAAAAATATTGTTATGCTAATGCACACAAAACATCAATTACGTTAATGCCTAAATACTGTGGAACGCAATCCAATAAACGTCTTTCTATTAGAATGATAATTGTAGTTGAATTATTGAAAATAAATTCAGTTTGAATGCGAGCGTTCACCATAGCTGGATTTATTTCTGGTGATTGTGTGACAAAATCAACGAATTTCAAGGTATAGTGTTTGAAATTACGTTATCTAAAGTGCTTATGTTTGATGTATAGGTAGTTGATTATATATTTCCGTTGGTTAAAAAATGACAAATACTTGAGTTTAGTTTCATGCAGTTGAGAGAGTATTTTTGACAACCTTGACATTTAGATTTAGCTGTAGCCTAATGGAAATCTTTAGTGAATGAGGTGTTACCAATTTTATTACTTTGTTATGAAAAAAAAATATCGGTTTTCTAAGCCTGAAAATAAAAAACATTTTTCATTTCTTAAAATGACCGATTGAAAATTTTGTTCAAGTATTATGTAAGCACTGTGAATTTTTTAAATGAATTTTGTGATTCAAAATACTCGATAGATTTTTCCAAGTACAGATACTATACTTTATTCAGATTTTATCATCTCATAAATCTAACTTCATCGCGAACAGAAGCCTTTACCCAGAAACACCTGCTTCACAAACCACTGTCATAAAATGAAATATTATCATTGTAACATGCGCAATAATTTCAAAATATGAATTTTTAAATGCTTTTTTATACACATGAAGTCTATCCACTGGCGGACATAAAAACAAGAAAATTTAAAATAAAGCTACCTACTCTTAAGAAGAAATGTTGCAAAAAACTAGCTCATACTAGTGTAACTATATGCTTAGTTGGTTTATTGTATAAAAATACAAACAGCCATCGGCTAAGAAACGAATTAGCGAGGTAATAAAAAAAAGGCATGCATCGAAATACGTTGCGAATATCCAGTTACCAATGAACATATTAACAGCTAGAAGAATAAACCAATTGATTATGTATTTTGTACGAGAAATGACTCTCTCTCTTCAACTTCATGTATGATAATGTTTCAGTAGTAATTGCAACCAGCGAGGAGTCTGGCCTTTGGCATCTTCAAAGCGTACGTTCGAGTAAACATCAATCATTTAAGCGAGTTCAACGCATACGCAAAGCGGCCCGCTTCTATGGAACATTTTCCACCTTATAAGGTCTCGCAAATCCGCGAATTTTCAAAAATCATCCCTTCGGTGTATTCCGCGGTAAATACAAATTTGGAATGGTAATTTTAATATTCCATGCAGATGGTTAGAGAAAGTTGTTATTTCCTTATATAGTGTTCTTATTTACGAACTCTGTAATAAATAGGCCGCATGAGATCGATGTAACCTTCTCATTTAATCTATATAAGGTCATGATAATGTAAAATACAAATATCTTGCTTCTAGGACAAATAATCTAACACCATAATCATCGATTATCTATTCTATCTATATTTCTGTGACAAAAAGTACATGCACCGAAACAACGAAAAATAAACGATAACTGAAATTCTTCTACGTGTTCTTTGCTAAAACGAAAACGTCGTATGTTAAAAGAACGTGTTATGTCCTCTTGTACTGCTTTGATAAACTAGATTACATTTTGCAAAACAGGTTCATGATTTTTCCATGAAACAAGTGATAAGATTATGTACGCTTGAACTTGAGGAAGAATGTTTTTCTTTACGTCTAAACGTCCAAAAATACGAAGTTTCGTAAATTTGGGAGGTACAGGTAGAGGCACACATAATCTACAAATAAATGAAAACGAAACATTTCATCAGCAATGCTAATGCAAATAGGTATGCTCATTTTGCATCAGACCACCTAATGAAATTCAAAAAACAATGCATAAATGCGCGGATATAATTATTCACGTATTCGTTGATTTTGTTAATCCGCTACCTAATGAAATTCAAGTCAATATTCTTGTTCCCACTAACATTTCTTACTTCTATTGCAAGATTATTTGAATTTTCGGCTTATGTATAACGAATTAATTTGACAACTATTATGCTGATTATATAATTCTTTACAAGTATATACAGTATGTAGATAATACTTGTATAAAAAAATTCTTTTACTCGTATATGCATTCAATTAATTCCAAAGTGAATAAATTAATGCCAGGATTCATCATGCCATCTAATGCAACTAATATTACCAACCTACATGAAATAAATTCTGTATACATGTATTTTCGATGCATCAACCACGAAGCCGTTGACTTGCATGAAAACCAATCAAACAGAACAAAAGACCAGATGTTAGACAGCGAACATAGTCACAAACAAGGAGAAGAATTATTTCTGCTTAGATATAGGTAAGGTACATGACAACCGCTGCTAGAGAAAGTCAAGAGGACATCTCTGATAGCATTCGAACTTCAAATAACGTTGATGATTCATAACACGTATACTTAACCTATTGCCGATAATCGGAAAAAAATATGGGTAAGTAAAATAAATCAACTCAAGTATATGCAAACCTCACAAATAATATTCAACTGTGATAATGAAAAATGATAAATTATGGCAAAGGGTTTCACACTTGCTCTTAAAACTTTTAACAAATTAAACCATACACATCGAACATTTTCATGTGTTCATTTACAAACCGCTTAATAAATCAAAATTTCGTATCGAAAGACATCTCTTTACGCTTAAAAACGAATTTTCAAAAGATCCGACAATTAAGAAGAATTAGTACTTGCTCACTGCCAAATTAGCCTACATAATGTTTGCATCGAGTTATCATAGATCATAATGTACGCATGCTTAAAAGTTACCACGATTATCAACAAATTAACAAAAAATTGCTAAGATACGTTCAAAGTCGTATTCGATGATCCATCTCGGTAATTTGTTATCAAAATTAAACAAAAATGGATAAAAAATCGTGCAGTTGGTGGTATATACGTGCATTTATGAACATAGATATACTACACCCAATCAACGAGTTTCCTAGTTTGATCTGTTCTTAAAATAGCCGTGATTTCATCTATTTTCAACTGGTTGAAATTTGAAAATTTATTTTTCTTATGGAATGTTCGCGTATAATAATTTTAAGCTTCATGATAACTCTACTTCTTTTACTGTAGGTACTGATACTGAACTACTTCAACTTATTTGGCAAAAAGTTTACCAATTTTTTTTGGAAAGGCGATAGCCCTATTTCTATACCTACCATGATAATTCGACTTCCGTCACCAGAAACCAAGTACTTAAATCGTTTCTGAGAAAAAATATACTCATCTTTTGAGAATTCGTTGTGGCTTATTGGTTCTAGGTAGTAAACTTGTAATAAATTTAAGGTACGTGAATGTGCTCAAGACTTCTTCAACAGGTTTAAATATAGGTATTACAGCATACAGAGTTCATTGCGATTCTTCTAACTTTTGTCTTCATACTTATACTTCAAGTATTAAATTCTAGAAGATATACGAATAATCGAAATGAGATATTTCTCGCGTATTTTTCACAAAACCATGTTGAAGAAATTGTTATGCAATGAAAACGCAACATTATTGAATAAATTTCACCTAAGAGAAAATTTGAAATTCGCTGAAGAAATCCATCTGTCAGCAAGTTTATTTATTATTCACGATCCATTATTGAAACAAACAAAATGTGTATAGCGATTTATTCGCATGACTTTAAAAATCGCTTTTTCACCGTCCGTGTTTCATAACGGAATCGAATGCAAGAACCACGTGACATAATTGTAAGCCGAAAATTAATATTCTTTGGAGAGAATTCGACCTGGGAAAGATATCCGTCGTTACGCGTTCGGCGTACTTCCAATAAGATCTTCATGTGCATTATAAAATCGGTTGAACGAAGTGGTAAAGAAGGTGGAATGGTGAATGAGGTAAGCGACTAGGTTCTTCATACCAACCCAGCCCGTCTAACCGTGGCTACCCATTGAATACACATAACATAACCACGCATCAGTATTCTCTTACTTAGATATTGTTACACTGCGCATTTGTGTGTGTGTTTAGAAATAGTGATACCGGCTCGCCGAGCCAGTCCCAGTTCGTTACCGTTCTTCGATCACGTTCAATTGATTTCAGTTTAGTTTTTATTTCTTCGAGAGTATTAACCAACGAAATATTGCATTTTAGTGTTCGGGATTTTCGGAAGTGTTTTGTTACTTCGAAGTTCGAATTTGTTTGTGAATTGAATTGTTAAATAGTGTATATCAAATATGGCTTGCAACAGAGCGGCGAAATCTGGATTTGCAGCTGAAGCTCAAAGAAAGGTAAACATTTTGTGTTAGGTTTTCTTCTACAATTCTGGGAAAATTTTCAAGCCATGGAAAACTGACGCAGCATGTTGAATTTTTGCGGTTGAATCGTGGCTTGATTTTGCACAAATGATGAATTTCTACGAAAGTTTGAAAATTTACATTATGTCGAGTTGTCCTTTGGTTATTTAAAAAAAAAATAGTGATTGAAATTTAATTTTCAATTTTTATGCTGTGATTTTGGGTGAACTTTATCATGATGTAGGTATAGGTACCTAGACTTATAGGTATCCGTTTAATAATAGGTACTGATTACTGGCTGCCTATTGGCTAGTTTCTCATTACCTACTTACCAATCCACCTACCCATCCACTACCTTCCACCTAGTGTTTGGCTAGGCTATTTACTGCAGGAAGTGAAGTTGAATGACAGATGGTTGATAGGTGTAAATTCTAAATAGCTATTAACCGCTTCTTGCTACATGAATACGATTGGGTAGTAGGTAGGTAGGTAGTAGGTACCTATAAATATTGAATACTTACAGTATAAAAATGTACAGTATGTATTTTTTTAAATAAAACAAGTCGTAAAATTTCAAATAAATACCTTCACGAAATAACTTGATAAGGCAAACAGTGGTTTATCAGTTGATAAATATTACCTACTTCAAATACGGTTTCTCGACGAACTTGAATTTGAAAAATATCAGCAATCTTTTCATAGCAAACATATTCAAAACGAATTCGCAAATCGTTTCATCGAATTTAGTGAGTAATTGATTTTGCGGAATTCTCATAAAAAGGTGCATAGCGATTGCGTAGGTTATGCACCGTTTAATTTAATTTGCTGCTTCATTTAGAAAGTTACGAAATTTTTATCAACATAATAGATTCCTATTAGTCACGGTTATCCGAGCTGTCTTCTTATTACCAAACTATTCTTGAACGTTGGGTCAAACTGTTTGGGTGACATGCGATAAATGTATCGAAGGCGGTTTTAAAAAATAGCATTATTTTAATTTTTGTTATAATGGTTATCATTCGATAATTACTTCGATTAATTAAAAAAGAAACATTATTCGGCTTTGTTTGTATTCAACAAGTTGTTATATGACCTAATTGTTATTTGTTTGTGCTCCAGTTCTCTGGTTTCTCATCGATTTTTCGTTGACGTCATACCCTTAAAGATTTCCTGCGTATCCTTCGAATTGGAATTGAAGGTCTGAAGGTCATCGTTTTATTTTCACGGACGTACATGTTGAAACGATTATGAAATTTTAAGAGAGTATTTTTATTTCGAGGTGTGTCGAAAAACGCCTGTAAAAATAAAATTTACTGTTGGAAGTATTCGGTTGTATAGTATTTAAATTATGTAACATCTGCTAAAAAGGAACACCGTACTTAGGTGAGACTTCAGCGATGCATACCTTGTCGACATCCGTACGCCTCTTCATACTTCATGCTTGCGTTAGTCAAGAACAGCCGCATGACTTTAATTTTGTTCTAAGTCACAGAAGAGAATTTTCATATTGAAAAAACTCGTTTAGTTTATTCGCGGTAATGTTGGGAAAACAAGGTGCTAAGGAACGTTTATTCTTACGGAGTCATTCCATTTAACCTAATAATGGAAAGTATCTCCGAAAGTAAAATGTGAACGAACAAGAGGCAGTTTTCGATGACGCGGCAATTACTTTAATAACCTTGATGCAAGGTGAGTCCAACGGCGGTGTGCGGATTTACACAAAATACATTGTACTAACAATGAAAACTGAAAAACCGCCATTTACGGGTCCTATTCTTCTGACGCCGAATGGCAATGACGTGTAATTATCGAGGTATTTGCCTGGTATTTTTTTCACCCAACTTTCAATGTTGTATACTTTTGTACGATGGTATGCGATTATTTTGTTATGCAGTTTTGAACAAATTCACATGTTTAATCAGGTCAATAAAAATTGCGCTGAACTTGCATATCAAAGTAAACATTTATTTTTTTGACTTGTAAGATATTTCAAGAAAAGAAATGGCTTGTTGATATTATACCAAACAGCCACCAAAGTGATATCTACGTGAAAGACTGAAAAATAATTCATGATGTAATATGTCATAAAAGCATGAAATTGTGCCCATATTTAGTATCTGCGATAATACACGTCTTGTGTGATGACGAATCTGAAAAAAATTTCATTTCCTTCCTGATTATACAATGAACAAGCTAATCGATTTAAATACACGAAAGTAATTTCATACATTAGCGTATGTTCCACATAATAAACAGAGACTTTAGACTTAATTCGTTTTTCATGTGGTTTGATTAAAATCCCCGACATGAAAATCCGATTAAAATTGATTGAAGAAAGGATTTTTAACGCTCTACCCAACGTTATACTTTTTAATCATTAATGTCGCCGCGCTTTTAAATACTACTTGAGAAATTTTTCATCTCGAAATTAACGTAACTCACGTGCGAATTGTAATGTATGAATAATGATTAAATAGATTTCATAACGGTTAAGTCGATTCCAAAATACGTACCTACTGGAATTAATGTCTGCTTATCCGACTCTCAGTATATCTGTTTGGAATATTAAATATCATCTGTTTAGAATTATACGTATTGTAAGCATGTTCGATTCATTAATTATGTTTCGTTTCAAGCATTTGAAAAGTAATATGATCTCAATTTATCAAAAAGTTCAAGTTTTTTCAAAAAAGATTCCCATTATTGTGGAAAAAGTACTACTGAAATAATAATTTCTGATCGTGATGAAATCAAGTTGCTCGTTTGCAGATACTATTTTATAGATATGAAAATTTTCGATTGATAGAACCTCCCTTTGCATTTTTTTTTCTTATATTATCTTGTCAATAAGCTCATAACCTCGATGGCGCATGGCGTATTTACAAAATTAGGTATTTGTACTTTGATTGCATGACCTTTATCTTATTTTAGCCGATGAAATGAAAAATACATATCGCAAATTATCGCGAACGTAAATTTTTATCAATTTTAAGACCGCACTCGAGTCTTGTGTATTTGATAAGTTTAATTTGTTATTCGTATGTTATATATACATATTTTTTTAAAAACAGATGTTAAAATTGAGCATGGTCTTTGTTGGGAATTACAGAATGCGCATCTAATCTTCCGCTTTAAAAAATTTTGTTCCATCATTATAATACTCGGTAGTTGAAGAATATACTAACATTTGGTAATGCATAGGTTCTTGTTTGATATTAATTAATTGAATTTCACCGCGAGTTAATACTTGACACTTCAAGTAAAGATTACGTATGCAGGTAAAATTATCTTCGTAATTCTTCGTAATAATCTATAAGGATTCTTCGTTAGCAACTAACAAGATGACGTCACCGGTTTAAAATTCAAGGTTGTAGTAGGAGTTACCTCGAAATTAAACATTACCTGTGTGTAGCTTTTTAAAGTGAGAATTTAAATATGGCATTTTTTTCGTCATTACGTTTACTGTTTTCAAAAGACGTTGAATTCACGAATTTAACGAATAAGTGGTTATTTATTTCTTCTTTCGTTCTACGGTAGAATAACTTGTTAGATCTTGCTGCAGGTCTGGAATGTCTTGTTTTTAACCTTGACTGTGAAGCTGCGATTTGATATTATAATTACTATTTCCTCTCATTAAATGGTTTATTCAACTTTTATCGGATTTATAGCCTAGCTACATGTAAGTTTATTCGTTTAACAAAAAAAAAAATGGAACGATGCTTTTTAAAATTTCAAATGAAGCGATCATTAAACTGAGTGTCGTTTATAATTGAAATATGAAGGCAAAATTAAAACCGGAAAAGGGAATGACGTTTTTTGTTCGTGTGTTTTTTAACCAGATTATTATTCGCGGAAAAGGAAGACCGTATCAGTGATATCGTAATACTAAAAATCGTGTTTATCGATAAGAAGATCCAATTTGGTAATGAGATCAACACTGATAACAAAATTTGATAAAAGATGTATTTTTTTCAATATTCAGCAAACTGAGAACTTGAACAGATGTACAATGTTTGCCGTTCACTTCCCGTCGTTTAATCAATCTAGAAAAATAAGCAAGGTTTATATCAAAGTACATACATTATGTTGAAAGCAAAAAGCAAATTTTCAATTTAAGGACATGAAAGTTTGTAAAAAAATTCATCATCTTTGTGGAAATATTGGTCAATGTTAGTATAGGTAGGTCAAGTATAATATTCGACGAAATGAAATTCACACTGTGTTCAATCAATTCAACAATTAACTGAAACACGATCAAAGGAGAAACCAAAAAGAAAATTATACGATTGGTGTTTATTTTGCATGAACCTGCGCGCGTATCACAAAGTTGTCCAATAGAGGAGGTGATCTGCGGGCTAGCATAATCATAATGGACTAGCCAAAGGATAATTTTCAGATATTATTTTGTTTGGTAATTAATATCCGAGACGTGCTGAGAAGAAAGTTATCTCGGCAAAGGTTTAATTTTCAACAAATCCATCACCGTGTATTCGATGTCGAGTACTTTCTACGCGAAAAATTTGGCTATTCGATACCGGAAGAATTTCTTGAAGTACTTTGTTCCAGTAATGACTCACAAGAGCGATATAATTTCTGTTTAGCTTTAACCCATTGGCTTTAAATGATGAAAATTACACGTCTGATTTGATATGCTGAAAGTTCGCTCGGCTTGTGACGAAAAAAGGTTTGCGATAATGAGCGTTCAAAATCCTTGAATATAATGAATGTTTGCATTGTGTATTTCTTTCTATTGTCCCTAAAATAAACACTTATTTTCGGAGTAATTCTTGCATAACCTCGATGCGTTTCTCTTTCGTAATATAGAGCGAAATGGCGTCTTCGTGAAGTGTACCTAGCTCAGGAGTCGGGCGTTATATTCAACGGAAACATTACGAGTTTCGTGATTAATTCCATTTATTGTATATGAGAAAAAAATCTGGTTTTAAAAAGACCAAAACAGATATAATCAAAAAATCGGCGATACTAATTTTATAAAAATTATTTGAAAAAAAGAACTAAATTCACAATCTCAATCTACGTTCCATTCGTTTTAAAGACGCCATCTTTGTTTTGGTGTAAGGAAGCGTTTCGTCGAATTTTCTCTACGATTTTCTTACAATATTTTTTTGAATCACAAAAATTTTTTCAAGATGCGCTGGCTACGATTATAGCGCTGACGAAGTAGTGTATTACTCGCCGCCGTAAACCTGTTTTACAAAAACGTTTACAATGATGTTGAATTTTTCGAATAACTTTAGATAAATCAGTTGGACGTACAATACATGTTTGACATCTTTTATCAATGATCTCTTTTCCACATTATGTTATCATCACTATTTCATTCATATACTGTAATATAGGTACTGAAGTATGCAAGTACCTATGGGCTCACGGCTTACGTGTTGATGCATAAGTAGTCAAATGATGGTTTTTTTCTCTATTATGAACGACTCCTTGTTGAATGTCGTTGAAAAGAGTAGATAGGTACGTCATTTCGGCGAGTTTTTGTTTATTTTTTCAATAGGACAGAGGTACCGGGTGTATTGTTTGCTGAATCGCCGACGAATCTAATCCGGGAATTTGTATTTCTGAATTGTCTCATTTTATCGAGCGTTGAGCTTCGAAGAATCGACGGATCTTAGTATTTTCATTTTTGCCGATTACTTATTCAAAAATTTTCAAATCAGGAAGATTTTTGTTGTTCAGCTCTCTTCGCGATATGGTTGTCAGTTGTTTGTTTTTTTTTGAAAACGATAAGAATAATTTATTGACACAGGTGTTATCAATTTCATTAAATTTACATGCAACGTAACCGGTCAATTTTTTCGTGTAAAAATTACGTGATAGCTAATAACAGTAAAAGAAATTGTACATTAATATCAGATTAAAATTCATTGAAAATTCTCGCCAATCTGAGCAAGATTTTCTTGTGTTTTGGTGTAATAATACACCGTATGAATTTCGTTATACAGTAAAACCTACAATTACCCACGCCTTCTTTCTAACTACATTTTTCCTTCCAGGTGTAACAGGCACATCTGTTTTAACTTCTAACCGACTTCTTAGCTTTCGTTTTTCAGCTGTGGTCGAAATTATGTCAACGACATTTGCATCGTGTGTAGATTTTTCTTCGATAAGGTATTTCAAATGGCAAAAGAACTATTTGTAATCAGTGAATGTACTCTATAACAAGTTATCCTTTCGATGTGTATTTCCGTTGAACGATACTTTGTACATATTAATTGTACATCTTTTTTTTCTCTTCATTTTTCAATCGTATATACATGATTTTCTCATATGGCTTTTAATTAGTCCTCCAGCTAGATTTATTTAGTTGACATACTAAACGAAAGAAACGTTTTCCAAGGTTTACATTTTACGTATATGGAAGCGCGTAGCTTTTGCTTTTATGAAATACTTAGTAACCGAAATAAAGTCTTGTTTGAACATGAGCATTCTTTAATTGGAGTTGATTAGTGGATGCAATTTTTGAACTGTATTTATACGTTTGTTTACCCCGGCTGACTTTCATTAATCAAATATGACCTATTTAGTAATGTGAAATTCGTTTTAGATATCGAATGGATACATTATGAAAAAGCTGCATAAAGTAATCGTTTTCGGTGTCGTAGTTTGATGAAGAATTCTTTCATGTGGTACTTTTATTGGCTCCATTCGCCAAATATTTGCGTTAATAAGATTTAAGCATGTGTTGTATCGTGTTCGATGATTAAAGATGACTATTTTATTTACTCCGTTTTACGTTTTTGATTTGATTTAAAACACATAGGCTAAGATGTTAGTGCGAGAAATAGGTCGGATAAACAAACGTTTTTTAATGTTCCAATTCGTGTGTATGATCGAATTACAGTTCGTTTTATTACACTTTTTGTTCGTTTGATAAGTATTAATTTATTACGGTGTAGTTCGTTAAATTTAAAACGATGATTGCGACGACCTCAGTGGAATTGCGAAACGCTTGGTGTTTATGGGTGATCGAAATTCACACTCAATCTGATCAGCTGATAAAATTGAAATTCGATTAATCTGTTGCGAAGATTTAATTTTGAAATATCAAAAAGATATTTTAAGAAATAACGAATCGTGTTATTCTTGGAATTATGGTTTACAAATTTGTTCGATATTCTGGAGATAAATCACGATAAAATTCGTGGTCATTCTTATGACATCATCGGCTAATATGTCGTGACAAACAATTCTGCTATCGTTGGTAAAAGTTTTCCAGCTAGAATGGCTCGTGTTTTAAGAGAAACCCCTTTTCGTTGAATACCATTATTTAGTGTTTCTGCGATGAAAACGTGACGTAATGAATATTGATAAATATTCAACACATTGTTTAGCATGATCTAGCTGCATTGTGTTAATTTTTTTTAAGAACTGAAAACCCAAAGAGACGTAATCGAGAACCATGCCAGAGACATTTCAATATAATTTGAAAATATGATTTTATCGTTGTTGATAAATTGACGCGAATCGAAGATACACGAATGTAGAATCTACCCAAGAACCCACATCGAAAGACTCGTTTAATTTCACACCTCATATAAGTGTGACGACTTCGTAATATGCATAAAATAACGTATAATTTGAGCTATTAAAATTAAATCCCTGTCGTTTCATCATGGCGTACATAACGATTATTTTCCTCTTCATTTGGGCGAATAATTATATTATATGGTTACAGTCTAAAACGAACCAGGTGATTCGTTTATTATGCTTCGGTTAATTAAACGAAATACCTGGAACATCGATGGCATTCGTTTGCAGTTTTTTTTTTAAATTTAATACACATTTAAACGCAATTGCTTTTTGTTTCAGATTAACAGTAAATATAGTGAAGAATTAGCTCAAGAATGTCTAGAATGGATTCGAGAAATTACCGACGAACCTATTACCGTTTCCGGCGATATGGATAATTTTTACGAAGTTCTTAAAGATGGAACTTTATTATGCAGGTGAATACCAATGTATTGCAGTTTTTCTATTTTTTTTTTTCGTTACGAAATAGTTTCATTATTCGAGCTGTACAATAAATCAAAACTGGAGCAAATGAAATTTCAGCCTATGAATGTATAATGCGCTCATTAGATGCGTATTTTCTATTTTCAACAACGAACAATAGCCTGCGTCAAGAAGTATTTGTAAGAAATTCTATAGCTCCTACTGCGGTCATCGTTTTATAAAATATGTTGTAAAAAGATTGGAAATTATTATTAAGTCAATGCAATAATATTTATACGCCTTTAAATAGCCGATTAAATAGCTCGAATTTCAATTTTAATTCTTCGCTTAAGTAAAATTTATTTCTACTTTAAGTTAATTTTGTTATCGGCAATTTTCAATAGGTTGGTTAATTGTTTGAAACCCGGTTCAGTATCAAAAATCAACCAAACGACAATGGCATTTAAATGTATGGAGAATATTAGTTCTTTTTTAAATGTGGCTGCTAACATGGGTGTACCGGCACAAGAAACATTCCAGACTGTAGATTTATGGGAAAGACAAAATTTAAACTCTGTCGTTACGTGCCTGCAGTCATTAGGCAGAAAGGTAATTTGTTCGGCTTTGGCATTCTTTAAAATGCTATTGTGAGATGTTTTCTACTTCAGCAATATATGACTTGTTCTCGTTTCAGGCGCATAAATTCGGTAAACCTGGTATTGGACCAAAAGAAGCTGATAAGAATGTGCGGGAATTCTCGGAAGAGCAATTAAAAGCAGGGCAGACGATTATTAGTTTGCAATATGGAAGTAACAAAGGAGCGAACCAAAGCGGTATTAATTTTGGAAACACCAGACATATGTAATTTCTTCTGTGTTAATATTCTATAATAATGAAGATGTGTGAAAAAGACCAAATCATGAATAATGTACATTTTTCAAATTTGTATCGATTTACAAATTTTTATCGAGTAGGTAAATGTCAATTATTGTGAAATGTTTCTCCTCCCATGATATACTTAATTAACAAATATTTTATGCAATGTAAATTAGTAATTTATTGTGTAGCAATAGTAATAATATACGTTTATTTACCTATAATTTCTTGCATATTTAACGCATTTTATTTTGATAAGAACGAAATAGTGCTGTCAATTTTCTATGAAAATATTTTGAAATTTATGTTTGTGTTGTTAACTCGTTTTTTTCTCTCTATTTTTAGTGATGCATTTCTGACTGACTTCATTAATGAAGTTACATTTCTTTTTCTTATTTTTATCAACTGAATTGTGTGAATTGGCTTAGATATATTTTTGAAGACGAAAAACAAATCGTTGCGTTCTATCAGAAACACAGCGTAGATAAATTAATTTTACCAATTAAAAAGTCGTTAAAAGATCGCCGTCGTCGTTCCTTACCTAATTTGTTTACCATATGCAAACTATTACACAGTTTACAATTCATGGATGATTAAAACATCATTTCGTTTTTCTATACTAATACCCGTTGAATATTTATTCTCGCATCAATTACGAGCATTTAAATTTTTATGTTGTGAAACAGTTGAATTTCTCATCACGGACGAAAGTTGGTTTTTTCTTGATGTGTGAATGTTTATATTGAATTTGTTTTATTATAATGAAATTGCACACCATGATAAATAGTTATATAATTTTTTCAACAACATAACTTGAATTAACAACTTCTTCAAAGAAATAATTTTCCTAATAGAGTTAAATTTTAATGTAAAGTCATAAATTTATTCTTCAGTTTCATCGACGTCATCGGAGGTAAGTTCTTGAAATTTTTTCGATATTTCTTGGAATACAGCGAAAGCGGAATTCATTTCTTTTTTCAAATCTTCGCATTTATTTGTAATCACATTTACCGAATCAAAATTTTCAGTGGAAAACCTATTCATGATGTCTTCCTTCTTTTGAATATCTTTGTAAACACTTTTTAAATCCTCGTCTTGACACGAAATTTGACTCAAACGAAGTAATTCTTTATTGATATCAGCTATTGAAATGTATGTATTAAGAACGCTATTAGTTTTCGCTACTCAAAGGTGCTAACGCATCACATATTACTTACCAGCCAAATTAATGGAAATATCTTCATTTCGTCGGATATTTTGCATCATTTGTATGTATTCAGAAAGTATTTGCTCGTAAATTTGCATTTTTGACTTTTTTATCGCAATTATAAAAGATTTTAGTTGATTTTTAATTTTTTACAATTAATTGGAAATCAAGTAATGAAATATGCAATGGTTGCAGACGTGCACTTGCACTTTGCAGCATAACCGTCATTTAAATTAAAATTATTGAAATTAACTGAATGAAACTATTTCATTTGGAAAATACCTGTTAGCAGTGCTGCCATTTGTCACATTTTGAACGTACATAGGATTGAGTTACGCTCTACTTCGTTCGTATTCAATTCAAATCTTTCTTGGTACAATAATAAAATGATTCACTACTGTACGTTAATTTAATTGTTTAAAAATATGGTAGACAGGGACACTCATAATTCAAAAATTGAAAATATTTAGGAGAGAAAGTAACGGGTGGTTTTGAGTTTCGACTTGAAACGCGAAATTGCGAAGTATAATCGAATTTTCAGTTGGAGGATAGCATGATTGTAATCTAGAAAATACCAGTTGAATATATGAATAATTGTTAATTGTTTTCGTCTTTAAAAATAAAATCCAAAATTTTAGTCAAAACCTAAAATATTTTCAGTTGGTTTGGGAAGCTTTTCTATAATGAACAACCAAAGGCTAGAATAAATTTCGACTCTCCAAGTCTCGAAATAGGTTTCAGAGTCGACCAATATTACCAATTACGCAATTACCATTGTATCATAAATACACGTCAGGTCAGTCATCTAAACTTTATTCGTCGAAGTGTTCTTGAGTTCTTCTAAATTGATGACTATTCGGCTACGATTACGATTAGCATACGTTTATACCATAATTGCTAATCGTATTTCATAAATTTACGAATACCAAAACTAGCAGAAATTTAAAACATTTAAAATAAAGTGGCAACCCTGTACGCAAGTATTGATGAGTTGTAAGACCGTAATCAATTCGGTTGATGATATCCGTCAAAAACTCGATGTGGTGAATTGTGGAGTAGAAAAGATGAATGCTATAGCGGTGAATTGCTGAAGGAACATCGAAACATTTTCAAATTAATTTTTGATTACTTGGTGATGATTTATTATATTCTCGCGCATTATTTGTATCATGGCTGGACAGAAATTTCAATATGATGAAAGTGGCGGCACATTTTATTATTTTATCTTATCATTCTTGGCTCTTCTTCTCATTCCAAGCACTTACTACTGGTGGCCACGCAGAGTAAAAATAGGTAAAAACAAATTTTTATGTATATTAATATCACTTAATTACGAAGTGCCGTATTTGAAGAAACACCTAGGTGTTGTTGTGATCCTCTATGAGTTGTGCGTTTCAATTTTCAAATGATGTCACCTCATTTAAAGTATGTCATCAATCACTGAAAACTCTGGAAATCTTGTATTCTTATTTTTTAAGATGCTGAATCAGAATCATCAGTTTGCCAATGCAGTGGATGCAAAAAGAAGAAGGTTATTATTCAAAAAAATGAACCATGGAAATTGTTCAAAAATATTCTCGTGTATGTATTCATTTCTTGAATTTTTCTGATTCAACATTGTTTTTACTTAAATTATTGATTGTTTCTTGCAGGAAATTATTAATTATTGGTGGATGGGCTATTCTATTATTCCTAACGTATAAAGTTTCGCAATTTGATTATGAATATTCAAATTTTGATCCGTATGAAATTCTCGGAGTTCCTTTGGTAAAGAAATATTATTCATTATGAAAAAGCATTACCATATAGCATAGATATATTATAAAAACGCATATTTTTTAGGGTTCGTCCGAAGCAGTTGTTAAAAAAGCGTATCGTAGGCTTTCATTGGTTTTACATCCTGATAAAGAGACTGGAAATGAGAAAGCTTTTATGAAATTAACTAAAGGTATTATATGAAAATCCCCAATCGTGATGATTTTCGTTACATATTTGATCTTGTGTTAATAGCTTATCAAGCTCTTACTGATGACGAGTCTCGTAAAAACTGGGAAAAATACGGGAACCCTGATGGACCTGGAGCTATGAGTTTTGGCATTGCTTTACCATCATGGATCGTTGAAAAAGAAAATTCTGTTTTGGTTTGTCATTTTATTTTACTGCTTCCAATTCGTCTATTGCTCTTATTTTAATTTTTTCCCGTATTTTAGGTTCTTGGTTTATATGCTTTAGTTTTTATGGTGGCATTACCTGTAGCAGTGGGAATGTGGTGGTACAAATCAATCAGATATTCTGGAGATAAGGTTATTAACCACGAATTTAATATTTTTCCTATCCTTCGCAACATTTATTAATTTTTATGAATTTTTTCACCTTTAGGTTTTATTGGACACCACTCGGTTGTATTATTATTTCTTCCATAAAACTCCATCGATGCCTTTAAAAAGGGTCATCATGATATTGGGAGCTTCTCTAGAATTTGAAAAGAAACATAATAGTGAAATTGTAGAAAGAGAATCGGATGAATTTGAAATGCCCAAAGTATAATTCCTTTTCATTTCATTATAACGAATTATCGAATTTTCATAACCATATGCATTTGACTTTTCAGTTAATCAGCCAGTTGCACAATTTGGGAGAAAAAAATCGCGAACGTCCGTTGTATTACAAATACTCCCTAAAAGCTAGGGCATTAATACATGCGCATTTATCAAGAATTCCTTTAAATCCCGAAACATTGGATTTAGATAGAATGGTGGTTATTAAAAAATGCCCGCATTTAATTCAAGAAATGATCAATTGTATTGCTCAATTGATATTATTAGCGTACGCGCAACGAGGTAATCACTATTTTCAGATTTTAACGTAAAATTTTATGTAAAATTAAACGACATTTTTATTTACGCGTAGTTCCAAGGCTGCTAAATATAGAAACATTAGAAAATTGTATGAAATTATGCCCAATGGTTGTGCAAGCTTTGTGGGAATGCAAAAGCCCCTTACTACAGCTTCCTTATATTCAAGAAGAGCACCTAAGACATTTTGTTATTAAGAAAGTAAGCTCATCAAACTCTGGAGTAATATGTAGAAATGTTTTTAATGTAATTATTTCATTTTAGCGTCACATAAGAAATATCCAACAATTTGCTCAATTAAAACACGAAGATAAAAGATCAATTTTAAAATTCCTAAAAGACGAGCCATTTGATAATGTTATGAAAGTGATTAGTAAAATGCCTCATATCGACTTCCAAGTGCGATGCGAAGGTACAATTGATAAATATACAGTTTTATCGTCTAAAAAACAATTTCTAATTAATTAAATTTATGTAGTTATCGACGACGAAGCTTCAACGGTGTTTACGGCCGGAGCCATAGTCACAGTTACTGTTGTACTAAAGCGTAAAAACCTAAGTGAAGTTTTCGGCGACGAAACTTATAAAGACAAGAATATTATAGAAAACAACGAAAAAGAACAGCAATCCCAAGAAAAAGAAAATATCGAAATCAATTCTGAAAAACCAGAAAGCGATCAGCAACAAACTAATAAAGTACGCTATTAAAACATACAATTTGAGTATTAATTGGTTTGATATTTTTAAAAAACCGATTATTTTTAGGCTAATCCAAGGCCGGTTTGGCAGAAACGACAATACAAAGCTAAGAAAGGTAAAAAACAACCAACTCAAAAGAAACAGCAAGGCAAGTCAAAAGCTGCTAATAAAAAATTGAACTGGGAAAGGAAGCAAAAAGAGAAGCAAGAACAAGAGAAAGAGAATGTAAGTTACGATATTTAAAAGTAATTGGAAAATTTCAGCTTATATGCATGATTTTTATTTTTATTTTTTGTTCATTTTCTGTAGGAAAATTCTAAACAAGATAAAGAAGAAAAAGACGAAAAAAATAAGGAAGATAAAAGAAGTTCTGATCAAGAAGAGAATTCTAGCTCAGGTGATGAATCTTCCTCTAGCGACGAAGAAGAAAGTGGAAAATCAGATAATGAAAGTGCTGAAGAGCAGAAAAAAGTAATTGAATATATTTCGCAAATAAAGTACATATTGCGTAAAACTAAATAATGTAATTTGCGCAGCTTGTTAACAAACGTACTCAAGAAAATACTAAAGAAGATGACGACGATGATTGGGAAAAATTCCAAAGTGGTATTAATAAAAAAGATCGCGTTTTGGAAGGTCGTAGTAAACAATCACATTCCGTTCATAGTCCTTATTTCCCTGAGGTACGTAGTTATTTTTCAGTTTAGAAAAACTCGAAAAATATTCTAAATCAAACTCCATATTATCAGGATAAACAAGAATACTGGTGGGTATACGTAAGTGATCGTAAAAGTCGAACATTACTCACTCCGCCATATCACGTCACCGAATTGGTAGACTATGACGAAATACAATTGAAATTCACCGCTCCTCGATGGCCTGGAGTCTATACTTTCGCTGTATGTTTACGTTCAGACTCGTACTTAGGATTCGATCAAATGCACGATATCAAGGTATCTATAGTTGATATTTTCTCAAAATTAATTTTCGAGTTTCATCTTACCTCGATCCTTTTGTTCACAGTTGGATGTCAAAGAAGCACCGGAAATTCCCACGGAGCACCCGCAATGGGAAATGTCCGATGAAGACGATGAAAGTAAAGCCGAAGACAACGACGAAGGAATTTCAGAATTCACAACAGACGAAGATGTCGAAGATTGAGAGTGTTACATCAGTATATACGGAAATAAAATCGTACTTGAGTCATTCAACGTTTATTTTAAATTAAACGTGACATGGAATATTCTAACAAGCAGCTAATAGTTACTTAACACTTATCATTTTTGTCTTTTTTGTGGAATATTTATTTAAAATTTTGTATACATGTTACATGCCAATATGTAATTGTTACTTTGTAATAAGTCGAATTTGAAATGTACGTATGCTGCTAATTACAATTGTGATATTGAGTACTCTACAGTCGTGTGGTACCGAAATGTTTGGCGTCTATTTATAATTTTTATATTTATTGTGTATTTGTTTGGCCAAACGTGTAATTATCGAACGAATTGTAGTATAGTACGTATTGAGAGCTTACTCACTCAAAAGAAAGAAAAACAACTCCAAGAACATATGATTTAATCTTTGTTAATCCTTGTATTCCATTTACATGATCGGCTATACATTTAAAATTCAAATTCTGATGTGATAAAAGACTGTTACTGTTATTATATAGAATATTACCATTTTTTTTTTAAAACAAAACTTGAAGTGTTGATAAACGATTTTTTAAGTAATCCTCGTAGATAGCGATTAAGTTCGGTATTTATTTTGTCAAATTATTTATAAAGTAATTTATTCAGTGTCTTTGAACAGTTGAAGTTTGTAGGTTATTTGTACAGTATTTGTGTATGGTTGAAAATATACCGTTGTTGAGGGATGTATGTAGTTATTTCTCGTTGTTTTCCAAAAAAAAAACCGAAGCTATATCAAATAGCATATAAAATGTTTATTACAAAATATAAATGCAATGTTCACACATTCCTCGCAATAACTTGAGCAAAACTTGAATCAGATAACATCTGCACAATAATTTAATCAAAATTGAAATTCATATTCATGGCGCTGCAGCTAGTTACTCTTAAAATAATGAAAGACAGCGTATCACGAAACCTTTTTCAAGGTCTAGAAACTGGTCCAAACGCAAAGTATAAGAAATTTAAATTTCCATATTTTGATACAAAAAAGTAGTATTCATGTAACCTCATCGTGCGGTTTACATTTCGATTAGAAATTATCGATTGAATATTGCTCTTGAATTATATCACCCCAATTCACCCACGTGTTATTATACAATGCTGGATTTGACAGGTGATTACCATTATTGACGTTAATCTTGACAATGGTTTTTCTAAACTCATCAATCTTATTACTCAAGTGGTACTGTATGGTTTTCATTTTCTCGTTACTGTCGTATAAGTTGTACATTTCGCATGGGTCTTCTTCTATGTTAAATAAACAAGGTCGTTTTCTTGGCAAACATGGCTTAAGATGTTTGGTATTGTTGCGATAGTTACAAGAAATTTTAGTCAAAGTTCGCAATGTTAATATATCAGCGAATGTTAACGGATGCGTTGTATTCATCAATGCTCTGTTCGTTTCACTTTGTAACACTTTAACGGTATCGTATTCAGGAACATCTATTTCTTGGGGATTACCCGACCACATGTCTAAGTATCCGAGCAAAGAAGTACCTGGAAATATATTTTTATGTTGGAGTTGAATTAATAAACGGCAATTTACTTATTGTATTCGAACTATAACACAGATCGGAAACTAGTTTTTGCAAAAAGCATTTTAATGGGAGTGTCGAATCGAGGTTAGTTTCGTCAATAGGCTTCCTTACAGCTATCGATGTTAAAAACTTCCGTATCTGAGTACCTATCTGTGTACTTTTTAATGAGAATAGATTGTTTTACTTCCGAGTGGATATTACATATTGTAACGAAAGATGACCTAAAGAACTTACCGTTTACAAGTTTAAAAGGACCTTCGCGAAGTGCCGCGTAGCCGTTGTTATTTTTCTCGTCGATGTTATGTAAAATAGTATAATTTGGGTATTCTTTTTTGGAACCAGATATTACATCCCATAAGTTATTGCCATCAATATTGCCTAATTCTTCGATATTGCCACCTACAAAATGAATCGTTTCATTAATCAATAAATACCTATCAATATTTCCATTTTGTTTATTTATTTACCTGCTGCTGCGTATAAAGTTGGTAACCAATCGGAAATATGCATCAATTGAGAGTTGACTTTTCTCGACTTTTGTAGTAATTTACTCCATATTAATGCCACCGTTTTAATTCCACCTTCCCACGGAGTTGATTTTTCCTTAAATCGTAAATAAGATAACAAGATCAAAAAATTTACATGTAGGCTACATCTTGTCAAATTCGGTTATAAAATTAGGGGAGATAGGTAAGTAAAATGTTGGTCAAGTAGGTATAGTAATTGATATGATATGATGCAGAAAATGAATTTGATATTTCGTGCATTGTTTTGAATTTCCTAGGGAACGTTCGCGATGAATCGAAATTGAATTATTCATCTTCCTTAACCATTTAATTACTATAAAATCGCAGTAGTTCTTGCGTGGTATACCTACCATAATGAAATAATTTAAGGTTTAAGTTAATCCTCAAGGTCTACAGTTTGTACCAAGACCATATTTGAGGTTTATTTATTTCATTATGAGAATAATATTTTTATGTATTCCACTGATTGATCTAAAAGTCCAATCATTCACTTACCTACATGGCATTGTATAAGCGTCTATTTATTTGTATTAATTACTATAGCTTACTCCTTTTAAAGGCCAGTTAGATCCGTGATTTTTCATTAATCCTTTCGTAGGAGCGCCGTTATCAGAAATGAAAACGATAATTGAATCATCTAACATGGATTTTTCCTTCAAAGCTTCAACTACTTTACCAACGGATTCATCCAATTTCGAAACCATAGCTAAATCAAATCAGGAAGTCGTTAATTTACTTTTGACCAAGAATTTTTCCGCGAGTTGGGAAATTAATTATTTTGAATATCATCATTATGCAATAAGGCAACAGAAATTTTCCATTCCAAAGATAATATCTGCTTATGCTTATTTACGTTTGTTTAATATTTTTAACACATACGCGTCGTCAACTTCTTCAATTACGAAGTGGAAACCAGTAATTTTATCTAATAATAAAATAATGACGGAGTTTGCAGAAAAATAAAATATTCTGTTTTTATGATTTTACAATGAAGGCAATTTTCTTCAGTCTTCACGAAATTTCCTTTCGTTTATCTCATATCTAATGGAAGAACATTGAGTAGTTCCTCACGAATAAAATTATGTGACGTGATGCGAAGTTTCAATCGTGAATTGAAAAGGATAGTCATCACGGTGTAAATTTCAACGAGTAAATTATCATTAATTAAACGTGACTTATTAATAAAGTAGAGAAATACGATAGAATCCACGTGTTGATTTGTACGTCACATTCAGTGGAAAATTCCGAAAACCGGTTCATTTGAGTTTGGTACTTCTACCGACTATCGAGTAAATTCCAGTTGTTTCTTGTCCATAAGGAGAAATTTTAAAAATTCTTACCAGCGTATTGCCGACGATCGTAGTCCTCGATATACGTAAATTTATCTATCTCTTCTTCGGGCGCTCGCAAAGGTTCTTCGAAATTTCCCGCGTGCGGAGCTAAATGAGCTAGGTAAAGGAACAGAGGTGTCGAAATGTCGTGATCTTCAATAACGTTTATCGCTTCTTCGGTAAAAATATCAGTTGTGTATTTTCCATATGCTGACCAATCCGTTGTCATGTTTCTTCTCATATCGTAACCATCGAATGGAAGGAACTAGTAATAATAAATTGTTAGTGATCTTGAAAAAATGAGGATAGGTTTGACTTAATTTTCACTCACCCAAGCTTGAACGTTATGCTTGTAGTAATCATGATATCCATTCCATAATCCGTAAAACGAATCAAAACCTCGATACGGTGGAGTGTACTCTTTTTTATAGAATCCCAAGTGCCATTTTCCAATCGCATGCGTTTTGTATCCCAAAGGTTTTAAGTATTGTGGTAATATTTTTTCATCTAGTGGTAAGCCAGAAGCTTGAGTTTCCAAGATTACATTATGTTGCATTCCTAAAAAAAAATGAATGAAGAAGCGTATATATTTTTGATAAATATTCATCCAAATATTTTGTGAAATTTATTGGTTAAACAAAACATTAAATTCAATATCATTGTTTGTTCATTCAAATCAAACACTTGTAATGTACTCATGTACCTCTTGATGTCTGAATTTTAATCAAATTAATTTATAGGCTTGAGATTCATCGATTTGAACTTATCTGACGATGAATATCAATTGGAAAATTTTCAAATGAATATAAAAATACGCTTTATTTCAGACACGCCATGATTATCAATTTCATTAAAACAAATATTTTTATGATGTAACTTCTCAAGTTTAATCTAATATTACATTCAAGGTAGCGTCGTACCTATGACCAAACCTATTTTAATAATACCCAATAATATCTCATTTTGTATATCATCGAAATATTTACAATAGAAAAATCTTTTGTGAACTATGATTTTGTTTACAACGAAATCGTAAATTTATTTGAGCGATTACGTTAAATACCCGAATGAAAAAAAGTCGTGCGCGAATTATCTTCGAAATCTATTTGGCGGTACAATTTTTGACATTGGTACTTGAAATATTACACTGAATCGGTGCATAGTAGACGTGTATGTCACCGATAATCAAGTATTTTTCTGGTAATTTTGTTAATTATTTTTAAATTACATGTTTCACATAAAGTTAATTCAAACGAGCCATTTCGTGGAAAATTTTTCCATTTAAAAGATACGAGTAAAATGAAGTAAAAAGCGTTGAAAATGTATGTTGCGTTTGATGATGTAATTTCTACTTATTTTCATTAGCAATTGCCAAAAAATAAAATTTATACGTGGAATTGCTTGATGACAATATGTCACTAATTATTATTCAATACGCATACCTACATGTCATTTTTAATTTAATATGAATTGCTCAATCAGGATACGTAAATGTGCAAAGAAATGTATTTAAACGGAATTTCGACAAACAGATTAAAATTAAATTGTTAGCATCTTCTAAAATGATTATTTACCTTATGAGTTGTTAGATCAATAATAAGTTACATGATATTTACCCAACACTAATAAGGTTACAATATTATGAAATCATTGTCGAACGTGTATATTGTTAAATACCTGAGCTTACTAAGGTGGCAGGTATCATATACCAATGTGTGTCTAAAACGATATCAGGAAATCGCTAAATTTATTAAAAGTACCAAGCAAACTGATGATAATATTATTACCTGTATGAATGGGATATTTCCCGGTCAACAAAGCAGCTCTAGAGGGACTACATAATGTTTCACTGTAGTGATTTTTCAAAATCACTCCATTGTAAGCTAAAGCATCAATGTTTGGCGTTGCAATTTCATCTGATCCATGAAAACCAACATCATTCCAACCCTGTGAATAGACAGTCCATCGATAGTTTTTTTTAATTATTATCAGTTAATGGAAGAAAGATGTAAATTCGGCAAAATGCCCACTTCAAAGATTTCCGTACGTTTATTACCTAAAATACCTGTCCATAACTTCAAACGAATACGAGTTGTCTTAATTTGTTAATTAAAATATTATGTGAACGTTTTACAGAAACGGTTCGCCCTTCGTGTCTTTATAAATTGTAAAATTTTATTAATGGCTTTCACATTCTACTCTATAGATTCGAAGTTGGAAAGAACATTGGTGACAAATTTTAAAATCTTTGAGTATCGATAATCGATGAAATATTAAATATAGTTTATTGTCGATTTGAAGTAATTAAAAAAGAACAGCTGGTGAGAAAATACTTGAAATAAAGTAAAAAAAAATTATTTTCATTTTCTACTAATATTGAAAGGAAATTTACAAAAGCTCATTTACTCACTTTGCCTACCAACTTAATTGCCTATTTAAAATTTTAATGAGTACGTAAGTAAATATGTAAAATGAAAAGCAGTTCAAAAAATTATATAATTTTGTATCAAATAATTATATTATGCTTGGAAATTCTTTTTTTTAAATCGTATGAATTATGCTGAATATTTTGTATAGGTATAAGGTATAACTTAATAGGTATTTATTAAATAATTTTACACACTTGCCCACTCCAATAATAATTTTTTAAGTAGATTACATACCTACTTGTAAAAATTGAAAATGTCATTATTTTAAAAAATAAGAATAACCTTTACTTACTAAATCATCAGCCAAAATGAAGATAATATGCGGCGATCTTCTATTCGCACTATTAATATTTTCATCCAAACAATTACTATATTTATTGAAACTATTAAAAATCGCGAATAAAATCAGCAACATGGCTTAGAATTCAGTTAGATTTAAAATGCGATGATCAACATTAATTCGCAAGTTGACACTCACGTGGTCAAGTTTAAGGTGATGTAGAGAGCTGGAGACTGGTTTTCATTTCGTAAAAGAACTCGTATTTAAAACCAAGTCTTACGCATTGATTCAGGAACACAAAAATTTTATCATTCATCCCCTCTAGAACTATTTTTTATTGACGTACTTTTGACAAATTTATAATTTATTAATCGTCGCAGTGTAGTTGAAGGTAAAAGATCGTTTTGCCAGATTTGGGTTTAATTGAGATTTAAATTACAGGATGTGTGTCTCCGAGATTCATCATTGCATGCCTTTATTAGAATTTTTAATGTCAAATTTTTTAGAATATGTTAATAAATTTAAATTAAGTTATTTTCGGTCATGCACACCCATTTTCTTTCAAACGTGACGGCGATTTTATGGCTCAATCTGCTCTTTCAGTGACGAAATGTAATTTTAATAATTTTATGTGATATATAGAAACTTCATTTACGTAGCACGTTGATAGTTCTAATTGCATAGGTAATGCAATAACTACGAGATGTGGCATAGCTTCAGCTTGAAAGTGAAATATTTGGTAAATACATTGTTTATATCGGCTCTCTGCAACGAGTCAAAATTTAATAAATATAAAAAAATGAATACAAAATACCTGCATAATTTACGATTAAAAATGCATTAGCGCCAAAAGAGGAAAAATATTTGAAAACTTAATTAGCCCCCTAGCAAATGCAATTCAAACTTGTTCAGGGATCCGACGATCAGCAAGTTCAATAATCATTGTACCACAAACTTCGTAAAGATGGCAGTAGTAAAAGTAAAGATAATGAAAATAGGCAAAAAGTGTTACGCAGAGGGCATCCGTAACATTGTATTTACAAATACTGACTCATTTTTATGAAAGAAAATAACATTTTTTGTTGATAACGAATAATGAAAGTATCCAATTGTGTGATATCATCGTGTTTTATGAATATTTTGTTCTTCATATCTCAAGAAATCTTTCACTAAAAATGTTTTCATCTGATTCAAATTATTCTAAATTGAAAACCAACTTGAGATTAGCGATCAATCGCTTGAAATTACTCGAGAAAAAGAAGGCAGAATTGGCACAAAAATCGCGGAAAGAAATCGCAGATTATATCGCAGCAGGTAAATATGAACGTGCTAAGATTCGTGTGGAACATATTATTCGAGAAGACTATATGGTGGAAGGATTAGAATTAATAGAAATGTACTGTGATCTGCTTCTTTCAAGATTTGGATTATTGCAACAAAGCAAGTAGGTTTTTTGTGTTGTAGTATAAATACGGTGTTTTTGCAAAATATAAGCATGGATAATGTTACAGAACTGTTGATCCAAGTCTCGCAGAAGCTGTTTCAAGTTTAATATGGGCCTCGCCAAGAGTCGAAAGCGATGTCGCAGAATTAAAAACCATCAGTGATCAATTTGCTACGAAATTTGGGAAAAAATATATTGAGGTTTGTGTAGGGGTTTAACTGAGGGAGAAGTGTCTTTGGATTTTAATTTCATGTATTTTTATGTAGGCTTGCCGAAGCGAATCAATAGATACAATTTCTGAAAAATTAAAGCATAAAATTGGCGTTCAGCCGCCTCCTAAAATATTAGTGGAGAAATATTTAATTGAAATTGCGAAAAATTATAATATTCCTTACGAGCCAGATCCCCAAGTAAATGATCACACCTATTTCAGTAATAATTGAAAAATTGCGAAAATTATTTTCTGTAATACTCAATTTTTAATCAGGTGATGCGTGAAGCGGAGCATAGCAAAGGAATTGATGCTCTTTTGTTCGATGGAGTTCCGAATAATTTGGACGATGGCAGTAGAGATACGATTGTTAGAGCACCTGGCTTTGTAGGTTTTCCTCAAGAGCCTACCTTGCCTCCTGAATATCGTCCTTTTAATTATCCGGTAATTCTTTTCATTTCAGCATATGAATTGTTTATTGCTGTTAACAGTGTTAACATTGGTTAATTGGTTTTTCTAAATTTCCAGCCAATGAATAACGCCAATGCACCTCCGGTTATGCCGTCCCCAATGCCTATCGATAACTCAGTGAATAGTTGCCCGTTACCACCCGATTCTTTGCAAGATAGCATTTCGCCACCGTATTCTTACAACATTCCCCCTGAAGAAAAAAAACCTAACAATATTCCAGCTCCAAATCGCGATGATATTAAACCAAAGAATACTGTATGAATCTTTCTCTTCAGTTGAACTTGTACTTCACAAACATACTTAAATTGACCTTTTTTGGTTTTTCAGGATAATATTGCTAAAGCACAACCAAAGCCTGCTGCATCAGGCTCTAATTTGAATCTACCTGAATTACCTAGCGTGCCTACCGACATGCCTGCTGGTCCTTACAAAGCTCCTTCTGTAAATTTTGATGATATTGATTTCGATGATTTGACTCGTAGATTTGAAGAACTCAAAAAGAAAAAATAATGTGATGCAATATCAAATTTTTGCTAAATTTATTAACCAGTTTTACACTTCAACAATATTATAGTTAAAATAAAAATTATGTGTTACTTTTAAAGTTTTCTTTTAATATACATATTTGTTATTATAATTTTTTTTTAAATGAAATATATATTTACATTTTCAAATTTTTTGGTAGTATGCATTCACTTGATATTTTAACGAAATTTATGTAAAAAGCTCTTAAAAATAAAATGAGATCATATAATTTTGTAATAAAAGGTATAAAAAATACAATTAGTACAAATAAGATTATCAGATGGCTTTGGCAGTTTCGGGTTTCTTCATTTCAGCTTCCAGAATTAAGCATAAAATATCGTCTTCTAATTTTCGACTAGTTTCACCTCCTATTGATCTTAGGCGGTCAGCAACATATACACCAAAGGAGGTAAATTCGTCTGTCATGTCAGTTTCTTGGTGATTTGATGTTTCTCGGTGATATTTCACCTTTGTTCCTTTCAATGATTTATTAAATACTGAACATTTCCCCTTTTTCCCCGGTTGCGAAGTATTTTTTTCAAATACATCCTAAACAATTATTGTAGGTAATCAATACTATTGTAAACGTTTAAGAAAAAAATTGTCATGCAAAACGTACGCATTCGCTGTCATATTCTAAATCGTGTTTCGTTTGATGAATATCATTATCTGAATCACTACTACTCTTCCTTTGCCTTAAGTGTTCATTTAGAAAATTTAAATAAGGGTAATACCAAATGGTTGGAACATAACTCTAAAACAAAATTTCGCAGTGAAATTATAATGTTGGTTAGGCACATAAAAATATGTAATAGTACTTGATAAAAAAATTAATTTACTTGCAAATTTTCAACTCGACGTTTTTGCAAGGCATACACAGTTCTGAGATTTTCTATTTTATCTCGTATATCTCTTACTCCAGTGTTTGGCCGCTGTTTGGAAATTGTTTCTATAATACGATTCCATGCAGCTTCACGTTTGTACCTACGAGCAATATTAAAATCACATTACTCATTTATAAATTTTGCTATTACACGTATTGGTTTATATCTTACCTATTGCGATAATTTTTGTGAGTAGTACTATATAAAACTGGTTCTTTTTTATAAAGCTCGATTAATAACGATATGTGTTTCTTTTCCCAACCCATAACAGCTTACATTTTAGAACAAATTTTTAAACATTTTATAATTCTTGTGTGAAAACTAAAAAGCTAGGGAAAACCATCACATTAAAATAAATATCACAACTTATATTTAAATTATAGCGAGTGAAGATGATTTCAGGAAAATTTTATTATTGATTTTCATACATGTCTGAACAATTTGACAACCTGAAAAGTGAAAAACAATGCTAAAACTTTTCCCAAAAGCTCTCATCAACTTTGTGCAAAACGAAGTGGAAATACCCGCTTCTGGATTTTTACAAATAACTTTAGCTTTTTCGTTTGCGTTAATGGTGTTCCTTCAATTTTTATTTCAAATTTTTAAAAATCTTCGAAAAAAAATTATTGCTTAAATTCAAAAATTTGGATTATTTAAAAAATATTGTGATAAACCAAACTTTTCGCATGGCTGACTGAAGCGCTAAATGCAAATTTTTATTACTCGTCTTTGTGAAGTTACAAATAACGAACCTAGCGATAAAATAAATAACTATTTTCAATTTCAATCTTCGGGCTAATTTTTCATTTTTTGATGTTGCTAGGTTTTCTGTTTGCAGATTGGAAATTATTCAAGCTGTTCATTTTTTTGTTTGACGTTTGTCATTTTTAGTTTCCATTTTTTAATTTAATACGGTTTCTAATCAGTTTTCTTTTGTAATTTACTGTTTATTCACTGTGTTAATGTGATAGTTAATCCATTCACATTCAGGTTTTACTTTTATTACATAAGGAAAACTTACCTCTTGGTAATTGATTCTCACACGAATCCTTGGCAAATCACATTGATGCCGGTTCATTTCTCTATGGTTTTGATACAATAAAACCTCCCAAGATGATGTACACGGTAAGCTCAATATGAATATATTATTTTCATAAGTAATTTCATTTCGTGTGTTTCGAGTGTTGTAGTTTTATCTATCATGGTCTTTTTGATGACAACTAATACAGCTTTAATTAGAATATCCATTATCTAAACATATTTTATTGAAATAAATTTTTTCGTATTTTAGGGGACTAGTGCTGAGCAGGACACCAGGTTCTGCGATAAGGAAAAAAAATTACTGAAACAAATGAAATTTGGTGATAATTTGAGCAAAAGGGTGCGTTTTTTTGAAAAAATGACGCTTCATAACCGATTTCAATTTTAATGTATTTTTCTCTATTTAGGTTGATATGACCAAAGTTAAATTAGACACTATTAAGCCATGGATAGGAAAGAAAATAACCGAATTATTAGGAATGGAAGACGACGTAGTAGTTGAATTTGTATATAATCAATTAGAAGGGGACAAGGTTGGTGTTTTTTCTATAAGAATTAAGAATTGAACGATCTAACTCTATTTTCGTTGCAGTTTCCTGATCCGAAAAAAATGCAAATAAATTTAACCGGCTTTTTAAATGGTAAAAATGCTCGATTATTCATGACCGATTTATGGGATCTGTTATTAAACGCGCAAGACTCAGTTACTGGTATACCGGAACAATTGATAGAACTCAAAAAAGAAGAAATTAAGAAAAAAATGGTTAGTTTGGTCACGTATTCTAAACTGACTTGAGAGCTGCGAGTAATGTTTTTCATGGTTTTTAGGAGGAACAAGAACGTATCCAAACGATAACTAATAAATTAGAAAAAGGTAAAGACCGAGAAAGAGAACGCGATAAAAGAAAAGAAAGGTAAGCAAATTTTCTCCTCGTATTTCTTCAAATTGAAGAGGTATTTATGTTACGTGATGTTTGAAAAGGAAAAGTCGTAGTCGATCTAGGGATCGTCATCGACATCGCGATAAAGATAGAAAAGATTCAGATAGACGTGAAAAAGAGAAGAAAAAATCGCCTTCGAAGTCTCCGTCGAAATCTAGAAAGTACGTATGAAGAACTTTTCAATTTTAGTACATATTGATGACTAATTGTAATTTTTAGTTCCGAAGAAAGAGAAAGAGATCATGTGAAAAACGGCGATTCCGCTGATCATAGAAAGAACGCCGAAAGTCCGGAAAGACGACGATCTCCGTCTGTTGATGCTAAACAAAACAAAAACGGGTAAGTTTCTACTAACGCTTCATTATTACAAGAAAAGAAAAAAAAAACGCTTCCGGATAATCCTAAAATTGTATCCATTTTAGACAAGATGATAAAGATCCTAATAAAAGTCCTTCCAAAATCAAAGATAAATTAGAAGATCATGATGAGTCTTCGCGGTCTTCATTTTCTAAAAACAATATTAGGTTAGTAGAAGTAAATATTTTATTTGATTTTGAATCACCTTTTTTTTCTTCGGATTTTCTACCAATAAATAAATCTATATTTTATAATATAAATGTTTAAATAGTTAAAATGATTCATTTATTGGGAGAAAACCTGCAAAAAAAAATGTCGATCAAAATCAGATGTAATATATACTGCTGTCGGTAAAATACGAAATTTATCAGAGTCGATTTTCGAAATCAATCATTTTGTTCTTCTCGTGTTTCAGTTCACCATCGCGAGAAAGAAAGGAGTCGACATCTAAACGAGATAGAAGATCTTCAGGATCTTCTGCATCTCCGGCTAAAGAAAGAAGTGTATCGAAAGATAAAACTACACGTAGAAGAAGCGCTAGTAATTCCTCTAGTAGATCTTCATCTTCTGGTATGTAATTAATCGTGTTTTAGCCTCGTGTGGGTGAACATCTTGTAATTTTTACATCACTTAGATCGAGGGGCCAAGAAAAACGACGATTTCGAAATCCGCAAAAAAGAAGATAGCATTCAGAAAAAACGCCATTATCGCAGTAACAAAGGCGATTCATCTGGTAGCGATTCGGATAGAGGTCGCGGAGATAGACGTCCTAAAAAAGTAAATAAATTCGTCACTTTCACATTTTCAATTTCTTCTTATACGTTGATTTTCCAGGGTAACCGTCGAAGATCGGACTCACGGTCGCGTCTATATCGACGTGGTAGCAGCCGCGAATACGATAGACGAGAACGCGAACGTCTAGATCGCCCTCGAGATCGCGATTACGATCGATACAGAGACCGTGATCGCGACCGCGAGAGGGATCGCGAACGCGAACGTCGCGACAGAGAACGTCGTGAGGCCGAAAGAGAACGATTGGCTCGGGAACGCGAACGCAGAGAACGGGAACGAGAACGTGAACGTGAACGAGAGCGAGAACGCGAACGCGAACGAAAGGAACGCGAACGTGAACGTGAAAAAGAAAGGGAAAAAGAACGTGAAAAGGAGCGCGAAAGAGAACGCGAACGTGAACGGGAGAAAGAACGAGAACGCGAACGTGAACGTGAGCGCGAAAAGGAACGTGAACGAAGATATCAGAAAGAATCTGAGTCACCGGTTGCTCGAACTAGGTACGTGTTCTTGAAGTTTGATCGATATTATTGAATCGTTATTAGAAACACTTCATTTTTTTCAGCCGAAAAAGATCATCTAGCAGGAAACGTTCTGAATCGTTTACTCCGCCACCGAAAAATACCTCTAGAGTAAGTCACTTTTTGCTCATAGTATGATTCCATTTCTAATAAAACCCATTATTTTGTATATATTAATTAGAACACCGCTCCAAGTTCGTCTCGATCTCCTCCGCATCAATATAAGAAGTCCGACTCCGAACGTGAAAAGAAACGTCATCGATCTCCCGCAGAAAGGTAATATTTTTACATCTCTTATGCCTCGAAAAAATACCAAATTCGCGTATTTTACCAACAGAGATTCTTCGGAAGAAGACGCCAGAGTTATTCGAAAACGCGAACCTGAACCCAGTTCAAGACACCGACGAAGCGAAGAAAGCGACGAACGTAGACCGACTGAAAAGTACAAAGTTATCGAAAAAGATCCTAGGTACGTTGCAAATTCTATCGATATTTCGATAAAATCTACAAAAAGTAATTTCATTTCACATTCAGAAAACAAGAAAAGAAAGAAATTCATCATCATTATAAGCAAACTAGCGAACCCGAAGATAACAAATTTAGCAAAGGAGACGTAAGTTCTATCGAAGGAACAAGCTTACAGAATTTATATCATTTTGTTAAAACGTGCTCGTATTTTAGGCTCGTCCTAAGGAACGATTACCATCAAAATCTTCGGAATCCGGATCCGATGACGAATCCGACGATGCTACACCGCCGTCGAAAAAAAAGAAACAAGAATCCGATTCGAGTTCATCATCCGAAGACGAAAGAGTTGATCGTAAAGCCAGAAAGAAGAGGAGAGCGAAGTCATCTAGTTCTTCGAACGACGAAGACGAAGAAGATGTGAAAGCGAAGAAACGTAAGAAAATAAAAAAAGACGAATCCCATTCCGACGACGACGAGAAGGTCAGAAAGAAGAAAAAACGAAAGAAAAATTCCGCCTCTAGTTCCGAAGTAAGTTGAAAATTTACCCTTGTCCGTATTTCCATGATAAATATTCTATTAATATAAAAAAAAATTAAGGAAAGCGACGACGAAGATGAGAAGAAAAAAAAGAAAGAGAAAAAGCATAAGAAACACAAGAAGCATAAAAAACACCGTAAACACAAGAAGAAGAAAGTTGAAGAAAGCGAAGTAAATCCTAACATATCTATGGACAAATAAAAGCTTCCTTTCTCTAATTTAAATATAATTCAGGATACCGACGAAGTAACAGATTCCGACGAAAGAGAACGTATATTACGCGAAAAAGCATTACGTTCAATGCGTAAGAAACAAATGCTTCAGATGCAAATGCAACAACGTTAAGGATTCAATGAGTAAGTTGAAACGTGTAAACATTCCCGAATTCCTCTATGTACTTGAACCTGATCTACAACTCACCCCTTCACCTCCCTACATGTAAATTGCTTTTTTTGTTTCGGCTTTATTCCACTAACAATTTATATGAGTTGAGATTTCACCGATTTAAAAAGAAAATTAGATTATACGACAGATATAGGAATTCATAGGCGAATCGGAATTTATAATCTAGATGCTGACTTTGATTTTTGGCCATCGTGGGTTTGATTTGATCTTCGAGGTAGTTTTTTTATTTAGATTGAAAACGTGCATATGAAGATTTTAGTAGGTTTCTTGGATAACGATTTTGAAGAAGGCGCAATCTTTTGAAATTAGTCTCCATACGGTTTGAGTTTTTATTTACAACCGTTCTACGTGTTCTAACTTTATTGTGCTTGTAATTTTAAGTCGTATTGCGTGTTATTGAGAGAATTCATGTGTGTGTGTGTGCATACGTGTTTGAGAGCTTCGTAGACTATACGAAGCCAGAAGTTCGCATCTTGAGTATGTTACTCTGGCGGTATTAATACACGAATATATTGAAAGGATAATTATCGACTAACATTAAAATAAAATACGTTATCTGATGAATTTGTTATATTGAAATTTAAAATTACGATATTTTTTCGAATATAGTTTTTATCGAGGTATCACTTCAGAAGTGCTCTACTAAGTAATTGTGTGTTAAAATGATTTGTGATGTGTCGAGCCCGACGATATACGTTGTCAAAGTACAAATGGTTTCTAACGTTAAGCATCTGCGCCATCTTTAACTCATCGTTTCATCCATCAAATCCATCTTTAAAGCCAACGATCATCGAAAACATCGAATTTCGCCATCGTCATCTTCGCTACCATCATCGCCAAACATCGTATCATCATATTAGCAGATTTATCTTCGATAAAACCATCGAATCGTTCATCTTTAATAATTTCTTCGCCATTCTGTTCACCATCGTTTCAAAATGCGATCCGTACATTTTCGTGAAAACAAATCCAAAGTCAGAATATTAAAGAAACGTACTTGAAGATATACCGAAGACAGAAACGAATCACTGGATACAACGGTGAGTTAAACAAACTTAATTTTGAATCACATCGGAAATTCGTAGTATCGGTATTTGTCGGAAAGCGAAAGTCGCTTCGATGCTTCGGTATATTGGAAATAGCTCAGTTGATTATTTAAATCGTGAAATATTTCAGCTGGTTAAAAATTTTTTCGAGCCTGATCAATGTAGCAAATTGTCAGTTATTATTACGGACCAGACAGGAGTCGTGTATGTATGTGCTCATTTAAGTATACGCACCTTTGAACAAAACCGTTGATTAAAAAATTAAGCCTATTCAATTCCAAAATGTTGCCGAAATTTTATTCGACCCTTTGATTAATTCAGTATTTCGTGTGATTTCAGATTAACCGAAAATGGCGCAACGTGCAACGTGGCGACTTGTTCCGCCGAAGAATCCACGACCGGAGATAAATTCCTGGGCTAAAAATCAAAGACGCATCTAGATTGGATTTCGTGTTTTTTTTCTTCTTAGTTTTTATTCTTTTTTGTTTTAATTTTTAAATTTGAATTATTTTATTCGTTATTTAATTCAAGGTACGTTTTGCTTTCAGATGTGGTCTCTTGCCAACGGCTTCTAGAAAAAACAATCTGCGCGAACCGTTCCTACTTTTGGAATATTGATGTTTGGACCTACGTTATAATATCTTTTTATTTGACTAGCTTTATATTTATTGTAAATGTACGAATAAACGGTATTCTCGATGTTGAATTTTTTTTAGTAATTAGATGAGATGTGTATAATTTCGTAGTTGTGTGAAATCGTGTGAAAAGAATTTTCCTTAATTTTGTGAGAATGGTAATATCAGTATTTAAATTTTCATTGTTCCCGTAACATTGTTATATGACATTCGGAAAAAACTATCAACAAGAAGTGAAAAATTACTCGTATTTTGTTGCACTAAATTGCAAACGTATTCGTAACTTTTACAATCTTCATGAGCAACAAAGGTATCTTCGAAAAATTCTGAATCCGTCGAGCTGATATTTTCACTTATCTTCTGCTCGTACTACGTACTCGAATATTTCCTTTGTCACGCTAAAAGGGTTCTTAAACTTTCAGCATTGCTTTAATAATGTATTTCACTTATCAGTCCCACAAACCGAGATTATCGCGAAGAACATGGAACAATTGTGGAAATGAAATTCAAAAAAAAAACTATTTAAGTATACAATATATCATTTTGTCAGCCATGGTTATCGTACACGATAAATGAACAATTATCTGCCATGGCACGTTTCTCTATGTATGGAAATAGTCGAACGTTAGGAAAGTAAAACTTCGACTTAGTTTGTTAACTTACATCGCGATTTGCCGACTTCTAAAATGTCGAGTTTGGAGATTACACCGGTACCGTTTGATGCCGAAGTAGAAAAAGCGAGAGAGGTGACGAAAAACATTAATAAACCTTTTGGCGAAATCGCCGTAGGACCTAGGCATGTCATGCTTCCGAAACCTTACTCCAAATGGGCTGATAAAATTCTCAACATGGAAATCCGTAAAGACGATATATGGATCGTTTCTATTCCTCGAAGTGGTGAGAATTGGTAACATATAGTTCCCTGAGTATCTAGTTGAATCTGAGGTACATCACGGATTCGTATTTACAGGAACAACATGGACCGAAGAAATGACTTGGTTGTTGGGTAATAATCTAAATTTCGAGGGTGCTAAAAGTAACATTCTTCATAAACGATTCATGTATCTGGAGTACGTAAAACTAAGTGCATCGAGTGAAATTTATCTTTGTAGCGTGACCTTTTTCGTTTAGATTGGCAGCGATGCTGAATGATCAAAAATTAGCCGACGAGTTTTGGACCGTTGATAAAGTGATGAATGCGGAATCTCCGAGGTATATAAAAACTCACGTGTCATTGGAGTTGTTACCAAAACAGCTATGGACGGTTAAACCTAAAGTGAGATTTTTCGTCGTTTGATCTTTCACTATGAAACGGTTCTTCGAGAAATGTTCAAATATCGATTGATCGTTGTCGCAGATAATTTACGTATATCGCAATCCAAAAGACGTGGTGATTTCTCAGTACCATTTTGTTCGTATGATTAACAAATACGAAGGAACGTTTGAACAATGGGCTGATATATTTGTTCGAGATAAATGTAAATCAACTGGTGCATTTGTTTCAACAGTAACGTATATGTCATAAAAATGCACGTATTACATTTCAGGCAATTATAATCCATTCTGGACTCACGTACTTGATTTTTGGGAATTGCAAAAAACTCAGGATATATTATTTCTAACATACGAAACGATGAAGCAGGTATATTCACGAAATCTACGTTATCTATTTCGTTAACGATTTTCGATAAAAATTACGCAATTTATAGGACCTAAGAGCTGTTATATACAAAGTAGCGAATTATCTAGGAGTTGATTTAACCACATCGCAAGCCGATCAACTACTAAATCATTTAGATTACGAAAACATGAAACGTAATTCGGCCGTTAATCAAGAAAAACAATTAGCCGCGTTTAAACTGGTAAATAAACCCGAAGATGCTAATTTCATCAGAAAAGGCAGAAGCGGCGAATGGAGAGAAAAAATGACCCCGGAGATGATATCGAAGTACGATAGCTGGTCGAAAAAATTCATCAACGGGACTGATTTTAATTTTTACGAATAAATTTATCATGGTTACATAAATGATTCGTATTTCATCGATAAGAGAAACTGTAAAATTATATCCGCGTTGCGCAAGTATTGCACTAGATCAAATAAATTACCTTAATACGAAATTAATCGTTAAAAAAAAAATTGTTTTATTTCACAACGTTGCGAATTTTTGGTATAAAATCAAGTATTTTCAATACAATGTCAAACAAAATATACAAAGTTATTATACAAATAAAAAATTACAATTCGTCATATCACAAGTCAAAGAATATTTACTGATGTGTTACATTAGAATTTGACGTATTAACAGAATTGATATCTTCTTGGATGACAACCGGTCGAATGGTATTCGAATTGACTAATCTAGTAATGACAGGTTGACCTGTGAGAAGAGAAAAATGATTTAGCATTTCTAACGTCGGCAACGTCACTCATCGTGTATGATTAATTACGAACCTCTTAGTGTTCCGGCATTTTGAGCAGATATCGGTATAACCTTGAGGCCTTGTAATGTTTTTAAATTAATCATACCAGGAGCGTTGAAATTAGAAGGTAAAAGCACCTGTTGAACTGGAGCTTGTTGAAGTAAGGTTAATGCAGCTCCGGATGTGGTAGGTAAAACTACGGTTTGATTTGTATTCACTGCATTCGCGGTCGGTGTTAAAATTTGTACGTTCTACAGAAGTACGTAGAATTAAAAATTTGAAATATTCGAATCAAATAAATATTTGAATGTCGTACTGGATTATTTTGAGTGAACATCTTCGGTTGTTGATTCAGAGCAACGACGGTATATGTTGGTAGACTGGGTTTACTAACTGAAACTGGAATCGTGGTACCTGTTCCCATAACTACGAGGAAATTTCGCAATTAAAGTTTCATTTCTTTTAATTCGGACTTATTCCAATCCAATTATACCTGTAACTGGTTTTGAATTCTGAATGATCGCAGGAGTCACCGAAGTCTGTATCTTTTGTAATCTAGCTGTCGACGGAGATGATACAGCTGCTTGGAGCTGAACAAAATAACGCAATGTAAATCATCGTCAAACGAAAATTACGTAAAAATCTCACAAACAAACCTTAGTAATATCGGCCGAAATAGGAGTCATTATACCGGCACTATTAGCAATCTGGATAATCTGCGGTTGAGCTTGTTTTTGTTGAATTTTCTGATTCTGTTGCGTTGCTTGTTTAATCATAACCAACTGCTGTTGCTGTTGAGGTTGCTGCTTCAACATAACTATTTGCTGTTGCCCTTGCTGTTGCGGTTCAGGCTTCAACATGACGATCTGTTGCTGCTGATTGTTACGTTTCAACGATTGCTGCTGCTTTAGCAGCAACTGTTGCAAATGTTGCGGAGACAGTTGTTGGCTAGATAACTGAATTATCTGGTGTTTAGGATTTGATACTTGCTGCTGGTATTGTTGTTTGTTCAAAATCACCAAAGGCGATGTGATATGCTTGGTGTTCTGTGTCGGTGTTTCTTCTTCATTTAGGACGTTCTGCGTTTCGGCCACAATCTGACCTTGGTTTTGCTTAATTACTATCATCTGTTTAGGTAAATTCTTCGGTTGTTGTATCGTGACACTTTGTACAGATGGGTCTTTACTAGCGGCGACGCTTTGCTGTAGTTTTAATTCGTTTTGATGTTTGACCAGCAATTGTTGTAATTGTTTTTGGTGTTTTTCCAATAAATCCTGTTTTGTTATTTCTATCGGTTCGGTTGCCGTAGCTGGCGTTTCGTTTGATCGGTTTTCAATCACTGTGCAATTACGTATGTCAGCGTTTATCAGCTGCTGTTCTAGTTGTTGTTTTTGCTGCTGTAGTTGCTGGCGTTGTTGAGCTTTTTGTAAATTCGCCAACGAAATGCGTTGCTGAGGACTTTGCGTTTGTACTTGTTTCAAAAGTACCGTGTGTTTTTTATCGGAGTTGTCTTCTTGTTTTATAACCACGATTTGTTGAGGTGATATTTGTGTGATGGTTTTGGCGCCTTTTACTAATAAAGAAAAAAATATGTTAATCGTATTGATTGCTTTTTTTAAATATAAAAATCAATTACCCGCATCGGCAGTTAGCGCTTTGGTGTTGATTAATTTAACGATTGTATTTGGTGATAATATACTCGAACCGGTAATAATTGACTTCGCATCGGCGAGATTTGTTTTCTGTATAAACAATTTTCAAATTATGATTTCGGCTGTTTGATCGATTTACAGATCAATATAGAGTTTTTGCAAGTGGCAACACTGATTATTTGGGATTTTTGACCTTTCGATTTGAAGGAGCTGATAAATATACTGCGACTCGAAATGAGAACATTTTTTGAAACGATTTTCTACACATTATTATCGTCAGAAAAATATTCAAGACATTTCTTTTTCGATTGTAATACCTCCAAAAATGAGATTTACAAAGAAACAATTTTTTTTAGCTCAAAAAACAACTAAAAAAATCATAAAATTTAAAAAAAGCACAAACATGGTATTTCACTTACATTTAAACTATTCGTCGTAGAACCCGAAGGAATACCTTCTTTGAGGATGGCTTTTTTAATAATAGATGGTCGAGCAGCTTTGGTCACAGTTTTAGGCAAACCTTTAGCATCGGTTCGCACAATCGCTCTACTTTTTTCGACAACGTTGGCCGTTTGAAAATTGATAATTTGCGGATCAGTTAAATTATCTATAGTATGGCAAACGTTATCTTGTATAGTGGCCTGGATGATGGCAGCCTGAGGTAATTTGCTTTTATCATCTTTGACATTGCGTTGAGCGTTCGTTTGCCTTTTCACTGATGGTTTTGCATCAGTCGATTTGGCGGCCGTGTTTTTAGGTGCTCTTGTGTTAGTTTTAGGTTCTTTCGCGACTCGTACTTGAACCGTGTCGGCGGAGCGGAAATCCGGTTTTAATGTCGTAACGTTGGCAATCGGTACGAAATCTTTGCGTAATTTCCAAACGGGTGTTTTCCTCGATGTTTTCGGTTTAACGGCTTCGATCATTTCTGTAAAAAGATACCTCAAGTTATGTTCAAATACTTTGTTTAATTTGGAAAAAAAAACACCCACCGAAATCGCTTATTGTTCTAGATCTATGAAGATAAATCCATATTTTCCTTCTAGCGTCGTATTTAACGCAAGGATCCGATTCCACTTGTAATTTCTCCAACGCGTAAGTAACCGCTCCGTGTAAAATACAATTCATAACGTTATTAGATAAGTATTGCGAATCTTTTAACAAGGTAACAATATCTTGACGGGTGCCTTCACCGTTTGGCAATCGAGCTGCTGCATCTTGAACTGGAAAAAAAGACACGTTTTGTTATTTCTCTCCCATATTCGTGATTCGCTTGTTCGAAAAATTATACCAACCTAATGCTAAAATAGTAACAAAATACGGTCGATTTTCCACCAACAGAGAGCTGCCTTTATTTAATTTAGCGTTATTTGGAAGCACGTGATTAACATTAACGGGGCCTACGACGGTTTGATACCCATGAATACGATATGTAAACGGCGTATTGGGATTTTGGAATCGTAATTTTTCCTAAAGAAAGAATATTCGTTCGATATAAAAGAATCAAAAAAATCGCAACGCTTTTACGCAAACCTGTTTCCTAAAATCTTCTTTTTCTTCGAACGTCGACGTCTTAACGACCCAATCAGTAGGATACCTCGAGGCGGCCGGAGAAACAGATCTTTGTTCGCGTTTAATATCGAATTCTTCTCGGAGTACGAAGGGTATAATGGATTCATCTTCGACAACGCGTGCCGCGACGTCGTCTTTGTTTTTCAGCCAAGTTTCGCATAACAAGGTTAATTTAGCATCGGAATCACGACCAGCGCCGATCCATTGGTAAATGTCTAAATTAGCTTTGTAATCGATATACGGAACGTAATCAGGAGGCAGCAAATCGTCTAAAAATGTCAACAATTATCGAGTTTTTCATTCGAATCGTTCCAACATCTAAACCACTCGGGGTAACTCACCAGGACACTGTCCGGCTAAAAATGTCACCGCGTTTTGTAACAAATTAGGCCACGATTCGTTCGTGTACCAACTATTCAGCGGTGAGACGGCGTTATCGTACCACGTATCGATGCGTTTTTGAAGATTACGCAGATCCATACGATGATCCCACGTTGAACAGACAATTTCTCTTATTAAACTAAAGAAGCACGTATGAGCATTATGCATCAGTTCCGGTGGCGGCCTAAACCAAAGAAAATTCGTCATTTTGGAATTTCATCATTCATCGCGTCGATTTTCGCTTACTTGTCGCGAGTAGGCGGTGGTTCGCTATCTTCGACGTTCATCGGACCTAAATCCATTACGTTCATGTTATCCAGATCAGTAACAGTGGGTGATACTCTTGTTGTAGAAGATGCATTACCGCAAGCTGAAATCAATTCAGTGAATTTCATCCAAAAAAATCTCATAATACAAAAAACATACTCGAAATGCAGGAAGACACCGAAGGCGAACTAGCAAACGTAGTTTCAGCAATTTGATCAATCGATAAAGAATCGAAAGTTAAATTATCAACTTCTGAGATATTTGGTGTTTCATTTGGAGTATTTTTTTCACTGCTTATAGCAGATTTGGTGAACGAGGAACTAAAAAAAATAATTAATCGATAAAATACCAATTATTACGAAAATACCCCAATATAATTCATTACCTATCACTATTCACGACTGAATGCAAAGCAACGTTATAACTTTCAGGAGTAAGTAAAAAGTCAGCCTGAGCTTTATCGTTAGCTACATCGTCGTGATGATTGAATTCGTCGAATAACAGTACCGATGATTTGCTTTCTTCGTTTTTAATATATTCGTTAACTTTCGCCTCTTCTTCTTCTTGTTTCAACAAAGCTGCTACCGCGTTGTCTTGTTCTTCTTTCATGGCTAATTCGTTCTTCATCATTACTTCTTCCGATATATTCGGTTCAACTTTTATAGGTTGAGGGAAATCGTTAATTTCCGGTTTGATTTGTAATGCGGTAAACTTAGGTTCTGCCGGAGGTGTATCGACAAATGCAAACGTATTGATGGCAGATGGTTTTTGAAAATTATCTGGTAATGATTGTGGCTCGGATTTAATAGGTTCAATTGTTTTCTGAAAACATAACAATGATCGGTAATTTCGTATTGGATTGAAAAGCTTTTTTTTTTATTTATGATAGAAATATTTTACTTGAGGCGACTGTTTAGGACTAGTTGCGGGCGGTTTTCGAGTTCGTCTTCTTCTCACTGGTTTAATTTCTTTAGAAGCTTTAGGTACAACAGGAGATTTATTAGGTTTGCTTTTTTTCTGTATTTTTAAATGTGGCTGTAATGAATATAAAACGTTAAATATTTGAAAATTCAAATTTCACTAAAAGCAAGAGAACTTACATGTAAATTGCGATTATGCTTATGGTACTGTTTAACCATTTCTTTATATTTATCTTCGGTCATATCAAAAGGATTATCGACGTTTAATACTAAACGACTTAAATCTAAACAGTCAGGCCTAGACAAGGTTGAAATTGTCGGCTGCTCGAACTCCGCGTTGAAAGATTCCTCAAGAACGCAAATTTGTTTTCGGTGTTTTTTCGTAAACGGAGGCGGTATAAAACCCTCTAAATATCGAAATCAAATTTAATATTAAATTTTTTCATGGCTCTTCAGTATTTTAAACATACCTGGATAATTTTCGTCATAGGAGCTATCACTCGAATCACCCATTTCTTTCTTAATCGAACTTAACTCTTGAAAATATCGATGTTTGACTCTTTTTTCCAATGAAATACGCTCCATTTTTCTTTTTAAACTAGAAGGACTAGTACCAACTGATGCAGGAGGTAAACTTGAGCCTAATTGTAAATCTGATACGTTTTCTAATAATTTATGACGCATTGATAAACTATGCTTGAGAACTTTGTAATAGTATACGCGTTGTTTTTTCCTAAAAAAAAAAATGAGTTTACAAAAAAATAATAACGATTATACATTTAAAATATAATCCACTCACAAATATTCTCTATATCTAGCCTTCAACAGAAGTTTTTGCATGTTAACTATATCAGTCCTGTAAAATCCTGCATTCAACTTATCAGAAAATTCAGTCAACGGATTAGTACCAAACCGAAATTCTTCGCCGGAAAACAATAATTTCAAAGTACACGATTTTTCTTCCGCGTCATTTTCACCGAAGTTAGGCAGGAATTGCTAAAACGAATTTATTATAAATCGTAGGGATTATTTTTATCACAAATACACGCTTGAGTATTTGATTATAAGCATTACCATCAAGTGTCTTCTTTGCTGTTCGGTGAACGCATTCCATGAATCTACCGAAAACAATACTTGAAATAATTCCGTATTCTCGCATAGTGCCTGAGGTAACTTGATCTTCTCTCCGTTTATCAAACATTCCTCATATTTGAGCGAGTGTCGTTTATGAGTCGACGGAGATGCTTTTTGAAAATTTTGTAGTAGTAGGTCTTCCATATCTAGAAACTACATGATAATTATTATAGGCGTGAATTTAATGATTTAAATGTAACCTTGAGCGACTACAATAGACGGTCACGCTAAGTTTTTCATGCAGTTGAAAATTACCTTTAAAAGTAACTATTGCCTAGTGAATAATCAACTATGTACACGAATTTACAAACACTGATAACACTCGAAAAATTGTCATAATTTCAATTCTTCGATATCCATTGATGCGTCGATATTAGAGTGCATTTTGCAATGAATTTACAGTAGATCTTGCTACATAATTATTTAAATGAGTAAAACAAATATTATACAAATTCATAACCGTAATAAATAAATTATCACAATAATCAATCAAAATAATCTTTTGCGCGGAAGGCAACGGAAGGAACGAAATGTTACTAGAAAGTGTTTAAGAATTAATCGTCATATTACAATTTTATGAAAAAATCGTTTTTAGAATGGTTATAAAGTACCGCGTGTAGTTATTTAAATGAAAATTATTAATTAAATTAAGTCAAATGCGCAAATTATTGAATTTTTTGCGATTTTATATCAATTTTAGGAGCTACTCAATTCTAAATTATTTCTTGTTTTAGGCAACACTGCAATAATGTGTGATCACGTTGCGCTAGTAAAAAGCCAAATTGAAAATATTGTGTAATTTTTCGTATTTTACGGTAATTACCAGTAAATTTTTTTTTTTAGTTGAAATGAAAGAAACATGCGCGAAGAATTTTTTTGTGTTTGTGATTTTGGTTACGTTGCATGGTAAACGCGTGATGTGAAAATTTTCGTAATATAATTGCAAATTTCACTTTAAAATAAGGTAAATCATCAATTTTCCGGTGTAATTGAGTCTATAAATTTAGTTAACTTTCATCGTTCCTTTATATAACATTATTTTCGTTAGTTGGTTGAATTATAAGTTGATAACCATTTTTATCCCATACAGAGATCAGTGTTTACCGGTATCAATCTAATTGATAAATCGTAAGAAATGGCCGTCAATTTAATGCTTAAAGTGCACCCCGTAGTATTATTTCAAATCGTGGACGCTTTCGAACGTCGTAATGTCGACGCGTACCGAGTTATCGGTACCCTTTTGGGTAAGTTGATTATGTGACATTTACTATTCATATGTCTCGTGAAGTTCACACCATTTAAACATCTCAAATTTTCAGGTACTGTGGAAAAAGGTGTTGTCGAAGCTACTAATTGTTTCTGTGTACCACACAAAGAACACGAAGATATAGTAAGTTCCATACAGACGTCGTATTATCTCCGATTTAACCCAAGTTCTTGTTAATAGGTAGAAGCGGAATTGGTCTACGCCAAAGATTTATACGATATGAATCAACAAGTAAACAAACAAGAAGTAATTGTTGGATGGTGGGCCACCGGACACACCGTAACTTCGCATTCGTCCGTTATTCACGAATATTACTCGAGAGAATGCTCAAATCCTGTTCATATGACTCTGGATACAACGCTTCAAGGAGGTCATCTAGGATTACAAGCGTTCGTAAAGTAAGTTCTGATGTCTACCTTGGATGACAAAATTGAGTTGAAATTAACTTTGATTCATTAGTGTTACGGTCGGAGTTCCTGGTGGCAAAACTGGATCGCATTTTACTCCTATTTCTGTTGAAGTTATATCGTACGAACCTGAAGTTATTTCATGTATGTAAAGTTGCGTATCATTTTTCAACTTGTATTACGTCATTTTGAAACCATCCTTGACGTTTAGTGCGCCTTTGTCAAAAAACCATCGCATTGTCTCAAAAATGCGTCGAACCTACTGATGACTTGGAACGTATCGTTGAAGCTGCAGATAAATTGAAACATTTAATCGATAATGTTCTCGCATATGTCGAAGATGTCATTATGGGAAAACGTGAACCAGACAACGAAATTGGAAGAATGTTATTAAATATGGTACACAGTGTACCTAAAATGTCTACTGAGCAATTCCAGAATATGTTCAATTCTAATGTTAAGGTAGGTTTATTTTTTGTACATATTGAATATTGTGTTACGAATATCACGTTTCTTTTTTTTCTCATTTCAGGACTTACTGATGGTATTATCATTGGCTCAATTAATTCACACGCAGTTGCAATTAAACGAACAATTAACTTTCCTTACCACCATTTAATTTCAAACGGTGAGTACCTTGGTTTTATTAAATTATCGATGAATATATCTACACAGTGCATGAACTTTTGTATGCTCAAACGAGTTGAATCAATAAACTACTCGAAATATTTATTAAAATTTTATTTACCTTTTTAAAAAATCGACTTATAGGAACATATATGTAGGTTGTATTTATGATTGTATGTAATATCGACTTGAATTACCCCGTAAATTTTTCGGTCACGAATTACCTATGACCTGAATTATTGTGTTCCCAGTAAAAGTACTCGCTACAGCGCTTTTTAAAAAGGTTACATTCAACAACTTACTGTTAAATAATTAAATTAATGAAAGCACTCGCTCAAGTTATACTTAATTGAACCTTGTATCTGTCACACGTCCACTCCATTCAGAGTTAAAATGTACATTGTTAATACAGTTTTTCAAACTCTTCTAGACTATTTTACAGAATTTCTACTTCTTCGAATTTATCCCAACAAATCATTTGTTCGATTTCGACTCGACAATTATTTCATCTCCGTGGCATATATTATAACTGTATAATTGTTTATTCGGAAATTTCATGTGTTCTGGGCCAATCATGTGTTTCATGTGTTGATTCGAGTAGAATAACTTCATCTTCGAAGCTGGTATATTTGCGAAGCCTTCTAGTTTTTGTTTCAATTCGGTTACAGTTTGGTATACGTCGATACTACGTTCTTCTACTGATTTCCCGTATATTATGGCTATTTTTACCTTTCTTTCCGGCGATAAGTCGATATTAACCAAAGGATCGAGTTTACCGTGGATTGAAACCAGTTCAGAGTACCTGAAAAAATTTAAATATGAATATTCTCAGCTAATAATTGCTCATATTGGTATATGATTCGATTTGTGCCTAGATCCTTCAATAAAATGATATTATGGAATTAACGTTTAATTTTCAAATACTTCGTGTTCTGATTGTGCTGGAGTCTCGTTTAATCTTTAGTTGGTATCGTGGCCAAAGAAAACTTGAAATAATATCATCGTGAGGGAATCCCCGAAAGCCGAAAATTAAGAATGGTGTTATTGTAAAGGGAATCCCCGCATGTAATGAATTTACCATTTATTTATTTATTCATATTTTTAGGTATATTTTTAATAAGATGAAACCGATCGTCGACTGTTTACCGCTGATTAACTCCCGTCACGTATATGCGGGGATTCCCTCACTATGATATCAATTAAAGGTTAACCAATCTGTGCACACGAACGATATGCTTTTCATTATATATTCGTGTATTGGCAATTGCATAGTTGTTTCTTGAAGGCTGTATCAAGTATTGATTTGTACAACCAAGGTGAATTTAGTAATTACTCATTCATTGGAAAGTAAATTAGATAATTGATGTTTTATATTGGTTTCCTTATTTAGATGTTTTTTTTTTGTATCATCCTTATAAATTGACTTAATTTTTTTAAACGTTTTATAAACCATAATCAATATAATGACCTCGATTGTACGATATTACGTGTTTATATCCGCGAGAAAAACACGATCGAGTAATTATTTGGCGTTAGTAATCCAAAAAAATCGTGTATTGAACACTTTCCAAAAGCCATTAACCTTCGATGAAAAGTTTAAAGGAATCTTCGCACCTAAAGTAGCCACATAGGTGCATTGGAAACAAGAAGCAATTAAACATTTATCTAAAATGATTTCTGATTTATAATTATTTTATTTTTCACCAAACTACTTCTCTCGTTACACGTTTCTTTAGACAATCGTGTGTGTAATTGTGTATATAATTTTAGAAACGAGACCGTTATCAGGTGGTAAAAATGATTTTCAAATCTCGAACTCGTTCGTTAGATATGAAATACTAGAAAGAAAGTAGCCACGAAAAGGCGTAATGAAGGAGTGAAAAAGTCTAGTTGTTATTTGATTTATGTCGATTATAATTACAAAGCGAACCTTTCAGGTCGATCGCTTTCTGCTTTATCCATGTAATAACGTATAAAAGCCCTTTCGGCGTCTTCTCGTTCTTCTGATGTAATTTCACCGCCACCGTTTAATACTGTTATGTTGGGAAGACGAGCGATCAGAAGCTGTCTGCGTTCGTGTTTCGTGTATTCCTGCGTAGAACACGTGAAAAAATACTTGTTTATAATGCTACGCAACATGCAACAACCTTGTAAAGTTTTAAATGGTTTTAGTCGCCGTTTCGCATTCGCGCTTTAATCTTCTCGCTCATTTTGTTTTGGCAATTTGTTCTCCCGGGTCTCGACATACCTGATATTATAATCGGCACGTTATGCAATTTGAAATTTATTCAGAGGAGGCTGATTAGTCGTGAACGAATAATAAAAATTATGGTTTAATGTTAGGAGGAGTGAATATTTTAAAGCTCATGGGTTTCTTGTTCTTTGTTGCCGATAATGCGTAGATAATACGTTGATCGTGGACAATTTTTTACGTTGTGAAATTTATCGGATGAGGTGGTTTGTAGAGAAGGAGGTGGGTTACAAAAGATGACGAATTTTTTCTCCTTGTCGATGTGAATGTAAAACGAAATAAAAAATTTTTTCCAGATAAATTTATTTGTTAAAAGAAAAATTACGAGTCAAATGTGTTTTTTTAATTTTTTGAAAAAGAGTAAATCAGAAAGAGTTTTTTGCCCATTTTTCGTATACAATTTTTTGACATATTACGAGTTTTTTTTTTAACCTGAATTGACGTCGATAATCATTTATTTTGAAGAATTTCATCCTTTTCTTTTATTTTATAATAAATTTCAAATTTTGTGTAGTTCGATTTTAGAAATTGTTTTAGGGTATTCAATTTTAGCAATTTTCAGAAAAACTAGTAAAACTGTTTTTTAAATTATTTTAAATTTTGAGACATTTTTTCCAGTAAATATGAAGAAGAGATGAAAATTTGAAAAAAAAATTGGTATATCGATTCAACTAATCGACTCAAGTTTGGTCGTCCTGTTGCAGCTACAATTTGACATTATCAAATGAACCATTTTGAGTTGGTGGGGGGGGGGCATATTATTTGAAATGTTCCGAAAAGATCTAATTATGTAGAATTTTTTTTTGGGGGGGAAGGGAGATTCAAAACGGTTGATAATGAATAAAAATAACAATGAAAAATAAATATTGAAAAACCAATTGAGATTTTAAAAAAATGTTACGTAAAAATTAAAACGGGAAATTTAAAAAAAAAAACATTTAAATGATTCGAAATTTGAAAACGTAACGAAGTAAAAAAAAAAAATAAAGAAAGAAAAAACCTACGAAGCAAATAAACATAATAAAAAGTAAACGAAAAAAAAAGTATAAAATAAAATTTTAATTTTAAAAAATGAGAAAATGAAATAGAAAATTAAAACAAGAAATAAAAAAGTTGAATTAAAAAAACTAATCAAAAAAATTGAAAAGAAAAAACCTGCGAAGTGAATAACGAAAATTTTAATTGAAAAAGTTGAAAATAATAAAAAGTAAGCGAAAGAAATCGTACAAATAAATGAAAATTTCAACTAAAAAAATAAAAATTGAAGTGAAAATGAAAAAAATTGAAACAGGAAGTAGAAAAATTAAATAAAAAAATTAAAATTAATTGCAAATGAACATGGGTAATTTATTTGGAATATCATTATGTAACTTTCATTTTAGATTTTTTTATCTATATTTTGAGAATTTTCTAGTCCAGGTTGACCAAACATCCTCAAATTACCGCAAAATCAACAGAATCCTTCTCTCCCTCTTGCAAAATTACTTTTTCAGCCGACGAAGACGAAATGTATTCCTTTTTTATAATAAATTTCGTTACTTTGAGTTTGAATTCATGTAGTTGAATAAGAGATGAGAAAAGGGATGGTTATTTGATATTCTAAATTTTACTATAATTTGCCATTTTTCGATGAAATATTCATCTTTCAGGCTTGCTTCGTATTGCACGTTAAATTCACAAAATTTCGATATTTGGTTATTAAATTCGTCGAAAAATAGCAAATACGGTAAAAATACGCAAAAACTTATTAGCTCCGAAAATCTGCGAAGAAAACGAGTATTTCGGTAAATGTCTCTTTATCGATTATAGGTCATTTTTCTTGAAAGTGAACTTTCCAAAACAGTGTTACCACGTAATGAAATATTTCTGACGAAATCAAACTCGTCAATAAATAGAATAAAAACGCAGAAAAAATGCATCTCGCATTAAAACTCATTGTAATATCCTTCACGACGAATTAATACGATTTTTTATATCGACACTCATCAAACAACGTAGTTTTATGAAAAATCGCCTAAAAAATAAATATTTACAACGCCGGCGGATGTTTAGAAAATAAGCTTTTTATCTCAAAAAAAAAAAAAAAAAAAACGCGTTGAGTAAAATTAAGAAACAACGTTTCCACTCGATTACACACCGAATTGAATTTGTATTAGTACGTACCCCAAATAACGGGCAGCCCAATACACGAAGACATCGCAGCGCCGGGAACCTGGATAAACTATCAATGTCGTCCCATGTCGACAACAACGTGTTATTAAGATTGAGGAATTTTAAATGACGGAATGAACTATGCGCCGAGTCCGATTCAATTCCTGTAATCGAATTTCTTCGGTATATCGGTGGTCGGTGGTTGAAAATGATCCGGTGGCGCTTACCTGATGACTCCGATTGACTTTCGCTTCGGCGGTATTGTTCACCGGGTTGGCCTGTGTTGAGCGACGTCAAAGGACAATCGGCCAATACCAGCGCTTCCAATTTGGGAAATGCTTGGCCTAATTTTCTTATGACTGACCACGATGATACGTGATTACCTATAATGTAGATTTTACGAGAGATTAAATCAATTTCGTCGTATGAGTTCCTCTATCTACGTCATTCGATGGACGTATTTAATGTAATTAGAAAATATCGTATTTTTTTGCTGTCATTTCACCACGAAGGTACATACAGAAAAATAAAGGTTACAACGTAAATACACGAATAAATCGAGGACATCGATATACCAAAGATCACCCTGACATTGGGAAAAATACACGTAAGACGACGGATATTGCGATGTGTGTAAATGGCGTACGCGAAATTAATCTTTTTCGTAATCTTCGCATTGATAAGGGTATAAACTCCTCCTAAACAATGTGATACGCTAAGTTCAAGGTCGTGTTTTCCTTTTCCTTTTTTTTCCGCCTTTATGAAACTTCGCCCAAGTTCCGCGTACTTTTTATACCTTTTCGCTGAATTCGACACGAAAGATCACGCGTTTATGTGGCAACTGGCAATTTGACGATGGCCAAATTCGACGTGATATTTGCGTTTACATACAAATATGATTAAGAATTTGAACGAGATCCAAATAATTTTACAATATAGACGTCTTCTCAACTAGTAGGTCATTTATTTACAGAATTAGGTTATGCTTTTTCCTATAAGTGTGCGTGTATGGTTCATTTAAGCTCTTTTTTACTACGTCGACCACAAATGGGCGTAAATATTTTACATTTATTTGAATCTAGCCTCTGTGTAGTTTTCGTGTCGCCGTTATCGTCGCGTATAACTTGTGTAAACGTATCGAGCGAACACCTGTTGGCATTGTACCTCGATTGTTTTGGGGAACTGCATGTTTCTTTGGCTCTAGATTTCCAGATATGAGTGATAAATTGATTATAAATACGAGCTAATGGTTACGACGATAATTTGATGTTTTCGATGATTAAATATCACGTTGTTGTTTTTGCGGTATAAGCATTTCACGTGTTACACGTGAATTTTTCTTTCGAGTGTTGATCGATTTTTTGCAACATGACGTCAAATTACTTAAGTACTTGGGCGTTCCTGATTAATTTTCACCTCGGGCTCGCATTCTGTGGCGGATTAGGATTAGGTGCTCTAAATCGCTCGGAGATGTCAATTTAGAGATTGGATTTCGCCCAAGGTCATCGTGACGGTTTTAACGCTCGAAGGCAATTGAAAAATGAAAAAAGAAATAGAGTAGTCTAAATGAGTTGAAATAGCAGAGATTTCTAAAAGGCGATGGAATGTTTTTCATTTGGAGAGGTGAAGATTTTCCTTCATGAGGAATAGACATGTTCACTCTGAAAGTCAATTTTTCCAAAAAATTCGCTAAATAATTTTTTGGTGGAAATTTGCGGAAATAAAAGTCATTTTTCAAGAATTCTGTGATGTCAGGGTTGCCACTTTCTAGAAAATCGAAAATTATTTCGAGATTTTTTACATATTTTTAAATTGTGGTGAAAATGAGAAAAATTGCTTGGTTTTTGTATTGTCAGAGTAGCCACTTTTTTGAAAATTGAAAATTATATCCAAATTTCTTTACGAATTTTTAAATTGTGGTGAAAAGGAAGAAAATTGCTTGGTGTTCGTATTGTCAGGGTTGCCACTTTTTTGAAAATTGAAAATTATTTCCAAATTTCTTTACGAATTTTTAAATTGTGGTGAAAAGGAAGAAAATTGCTTGGTGTTCGTATTGTCAGGGTTGCCACTTTTTTGAAAATTGAAAATTATATCCAAATTTCTTAACATATTTTTAAATTGTGTTGAAAAAAAAGAAAATTGCTTGGTTTTCGTATAGTCAGGGTTACCACTTTCTAGAACATTAAAAATTATTTTGAGATATTTTTACATTTTTTAAATTCTGGTGAAAAGGAGAAAAATTGCTTGGTTTTTGTATTGTCAGGGTTGCCACTTTCTAGAAAATTGAAAATTATTTTGAGATTCTTTTACAAACTTTTCAATTATGGTGAAAAGGAAGAAAATTGCTTGGTTTTCGTATTGTCAGGGTTGCCACTTTTTTGAAAATTGAAAATTATTTCCAAATTTCTTTACGAATTTTTAAATTGTGGTAAAAAGGAAGAAAATTGCTTGGTTTTTGTATTGTCAGGGTTGCCACTTTTTAAAAAATTGAAAATTATTTTAAAATTTTTTTACATATTTTTAAATTGTGTTGAAAATGAGAAAAATTGCTTTGTTTCTGTATTATTAGGGCTGCCACTTTTAAGAAAATTAAAAGTAATTTTGAAATTTTTTTACAAATTTTTAAATTGTGTTGAAAATAAGAAAAATTGCTTGGTTTCATTTCTGTCAAAGTTACTGCTTACAAAAAAAGAACAGAATTCTTACGAAGGAATTTTGAGATATAACAGGCAGCATTGCATACTTCTTGGTCGTCAATCGAAATTTAAATATTTTTCTTAAAGCTTTCTCAATACAAAATGAAATATCACTCTTTTTCTCAAATCGGCCCCTCTTTGGTGGTGGAATAAAGTTATGAACTGATCGATGATCGCAGATGCTTTAAGAATTGCCCAATGAACATTTCACGATAGAAATAAAAAAGTTGCCAACATATACACATCATATGACGTAATTTCACTCCCCTCTCGCCCCTCCTCATAATCGAAAAATAAACAAACTCTTCGACTATTCGGCCAATTTACATAGAAACCAAAACTATATATAAATTTGGCTCATCGCAAGATGGCAAGATTGTGTCCTCGCGTGGATCTCGTAAAAAAAATGTTAAAATCGCGTATTCGCTCTATTTTGTTTTATATCGAAGGTTACGTGAAATTAGAACGTTTGTTCCGACTACGAAAACGATTCGCCCCAAAATGCGATAAAATTCCTATATTGAAAACATATTACTAAATACCGCGTGTACTTTATTTGGCACGAGAAACTTGTGTAATACGTCGCATTTTCATTATCACGATAATTAGTCGTATCATCGACGGGTTCGATATTAATTGCGCGAGATAACGCGAAATTATCTATATTGTGCAAAATGTCCGATTATTGTGGTTTCCATACTTTGTTACGTCGAATCAAAAATATGATAAATCGTCGAGTAGTTTTTATTTTGTAAAATTTTCACCGATAATTGGAAACGTATTTTTGTACATTTTAGAAGTTACCATACGTATACAATGATACATATATTTGTATCGTTATCGTGGTGGTTTTTTAATGGAATATTTTATTTTCCTATTGTTGTATATTTGTAGGAATAACAAACGTTGATTTCAGAATTAACGAGGTACTATTTTTATTTCTCAAGTTCATTTTAGATGGTAATAATCACACGAGGGAGTATGGTCTTCCGTAAGATTTCTTGCTCGCGTATTATAAATCGTACAGAGAAGCTAAGCTGGTGATAATTTAAATGGTTAATTTATAATCATCTTATTTATAAGGTATGCTACGTCCTTATTGCTGGACGAGTATATAGTTTTAAACGTGTAATTAAAGGTATTTTTTAATATCGCACGTCCGACGTTGCTACGATGCTTTATTGCATCGTTCGCGAATTCGAATTTACCATGGAGTACGATTTTCATCGTTAGTATCCTTGATTAAAGGACATTGATGATGGATATACCCGCGCGTCCTGATTGAAAATACCGAGAGGTATTAACGTGTTGTAAATTGTTATATTTCATTATAAACGAACGATAAACGGATAAGGCGATGAAAATTGATACGTACCTGTGAAATGGAGTCGTTTGACCGATGGTAGACATATCAAATTGCCGTCGTCGTTTTTTAAATCGATATCATTGTATTCATTCAGACTTAAGTGTAATTCTTCAATGCTACCGGATAAATTAAATTTCATTAGTGCTTACTTTAATAAACGAAGACGTAAATAATAATACGTAGTAAATGTTTCATTATACTGTGTGTTCGAATGATTTGTAAATGACGCAAAAATCCCATTATTTTGAGAAATTTATAGTAGTCAAATGTGGTAACATTGTTCGTTTATCTATTAATCAGAAAAATTTCGTATTTTTCAACATAAGATGTTTTAAATATTTATCGTGTGTTCTGAGTAATTCAAAAAATATTCCAATGAAAATTTTTTTGTGAGGAAATTTAAAGTGGTATAAGGTGGTAACACTGTATCAACTTTATTTATTTTTTCAAGTTTTGTCGAGTTGCATATGTTTTTTTTCTTATTCTTTTTCAATCATCGACGATTACGCTTAATTAGGTGAGATTTTTTTCGGTCGAATCGTTCAAAATCAATCAGTCGTTCGCTATCGATTGAATTATCAAAATTTGAAAATCATACGAGTATTTTCCTAACAAAAAACCCATTTCAACTTGTCGGTTTGAATCTTTGGAGAGAGCAGTGGTGTAGACATAATGGGAGGGGGGGTTATGTGTGGAGGGAGGGGTGTCGGACCTCCCCCGCACTTCAAAATTTAATATTTCAGTACAATTACAATTTCGCTCTAATTAATCGTATAATGATTTTTTTTATTTGGAACAAGACCCCCCCCCCAAATTTAGCTTCATTGAGAAATCATTTTTTTGCCATAAAAAGCTGATCAAAAAATTCAGTGATGCAATAGTAACACTACAAAAAATTTTCGTTGTTTCCTTGATCAGTTTTTCATTCCTGTTCTCGATCGTCAAAATGTTTCATCTTTGTTTTCATTCATTTTTATTGTCGTAACTGTTTTGTTTTTTTTTTTTGGAAAATTTGTCATGTTGTACTACTGTGGTGTAATTTTTTCAAAAAAACAAAAAATAACTTAAAAAAACACATTAATTTTTTGCTCGTGTTACAAAAATATATTTAAAAAAAAATTTTGTTCTTGTTCCTGTTTTTGTTTTTATTTTTATTAAACTGATTCATGATTAACGAATTACCCACCAATTTGGTATTTTTTATTTTCTTCCTTTTTTTTCACAAAATATCATTTTTTCTGTAAAAGTTTTCGAACATGATCGATGAATGATTAATTGAAATATCAAATCGTTCGCGAATGATTCACTAGACAAAATAAAATCAAAATAAAGAATCATTTCGTATCGAATATAATTCGCTGCAAAAATAGTCCACAAATTCCAAACAAAACAAAAAAAAATCACAGGACCAAAAAAACGCATTTTTAGCAAACTCAGTGTTACCAACTTGTTTCACGAAACGTGAAAAATTCCCCATTGCGAAATCATGTCGTTTAATCGACTTCGAAGAAAGTTACGTTGAAAAGCTACGCAAGAATTTCTTGAGCAACGAAAAACGAGGTAATATTCAAGGAAACTCGATCGATAGCTACGTTAAAAGTAATTACTCTTATTTAAGTTCAACTAAAGATGAACTCCGAATGTATCACGAATAATACGTCTCTTGTCTCGAATACCATCAAAATAAACGAAACCATGAAATAACCTCGACGCTTAGCCGTCTCGAACTGCGCAATGCTTTCGGTGAAAAATATAAAAAAAAAATGTAACTTACTTAGGAAGTAATTTTAATATTCTCGTGACGTTTCTCCACGTAATATGAGTAGCATTTAAAACGATGCTTTTTAAACTGGGAAAATGTTCGGGCTGTTGTTCTTCGCATCTCAATATATCTTCGCTGAGATCGTTGAAACTTAAATTGGCAAATTTCAGTTTTGGCATTATCCTTAATATAGTTAAAATCTGTAAAACGAAACCAAAGCCAATTTGAAATAGTATCGTTTGAATCGTTCAAATAAAACATATTTTGTCACTAGCAATACGACGATCATGAACCCGGTAATGATTTTTTCCGTTAAACTGGTTTCAAACGTGTATTCCAAATTTGGAAAAACAACTTCGAAATGCGCGATATATCAAGTCGCGCTTTTTTTTCGCGGGTCTATTTACTATTATTATTTGTACGCGTAAATGCCATCAGGCTCGTATCGAATATACGAGGATGTAATTCGAATGTGTATACGTAATGACGTGCACGGTGAACTTGACCGTTTCTATGAGATTCGGTATTTGAAAAGATTCATTGCCAGGTTTTAATATTAACGTGTATATGGCTCGTGGCGATGGCGTCGTAAATCAATGGCCATTGTTCTAGCGGAAAATAGATAAGTATAGGTGAAGGAAATTATTATATTGGCGAGTAATCTTATTGGGTCAAATGGGTTTTGTTTCGTTTAGGAATCTCTCACGTTGCGTCGGTAAGATTTCGTGAGGTCTGAGGCGAGAGAAGATACAGCAGAAAGGGGATCATGAACGTGATTTTAATTAGAAGTGATTTTAATTTCGATGTGGTTTTAATCGTTTCTCGGTTTAGTTTTCGATTCGATGGAGTATTTGGGTTATTTTAAATGACAAAAGTGATATGATTTGTGAAATTTTTTTCCTCTTCTGAATAAATGTTCATTTATGCAGTTTATTAATTTAAAAAAAAAATGTATTACGAAATTATATGTTGAACTCAATTTTAAATTTGAAGAAAATCAACCCCCCTCCTCCCCTCTTAATTGTTCCTAATAACTGTGTAAAATTGTTATTTTTTCATTCCAGCGAATACGCATTTCGATGAAAATAATCGTTAAATTGGAAAAGGGGGTAATTTTTTTGTTTTTCAAGTCTTTATTATCCAATTTTTGTGCTTATTATTTACCTTTTTTCGAAACATGAAATACGTGAATTTTTCATTGCAAGAAAAGTACGTTATATTTTCTAGGCCACTATGGTGTTTTCCTTGAAAATTTTAATGTATGATTTTTTTCAAATGGATGCTCAAGTCTGGTTACGTGATACCCCTCCCCTTCTTTTTTTTACGATCTTTAAATATGTACTACTTCGAATGCGTCCTTTCGATAGAACATTCAAATTGGGAACCACTTTATTTTGATTTTGATGAAATCATCAATTGGTTCAGGATTACTTAATAAATGTAATTTTTAAATTTCAAAAAAATTATTTGTATTATCAATTTTTAATTATAAAATTAGTGCGTAATGATTTTTTTTAATCATCTTTTTTTGTTACATTTACAAAAAGCCAAAGAGTTCTATGAGTTGAAGTGTAGTTTTAAAAAAAAAAATTAATAATTAAAGAATAGGGAAATTTTGCGTTTTTTCAAAAATCAAAATTATTGAAATGCATTATGAATTCAGTGTTACCCGATCAAAGTTACTGAAAGTAATCCATTTAATTCGTTAATTTTAAACGTGAATTTTTTTCAGTAACTTTGATCGGATAACACAGAATTAATAATGTAATCATTTCAAAAATTGTGGTTTTTGAAAAAACGCAAAATTTCCCTGTTCTTTAATTTTCAATTTTTTGTTTTTTGAATATCGCTAATTAATCAAAAAAAGATGTCTCCATTTTTATGCATTTATTCTCAATTTTTAGACATTTTCTCTCCGTTGTTGGATATTTTTCGTCATTTTTGTACATTTTTTTCTTTTTTAGCACATTTTTTCTCCATTTTTGGACTTTTTAAACATTTTTCTTCGTTTTAGAAGATTTTCCTCAATTTTTGGACGTTTTTTTTCGTTTTTGGATATTTTTTCACCATTTTTGGTCATTTTTTTATATTTTTTTCTCTTTTTTAATTCACTTTTTCTCAATTTCTGGACATTTTTCAACATTTTTCTTCGTTTTAGAACATTTTTCCTCAATTTTTGCACATTTTTCAACATTTTTCTTCGATTTACAAGATTTTTCCTCAATTTTTGGACATTTTTTTCCGTTATTGGATATTTTTTCACCATTTTTGATCATTTTTTAATATTTTTTTCTCGTTTTTAATTCACTTTTTCTCAATTTTTGGACATTTTTCAACATTTTTCTTCGTTTTAGAACATTTTTCCTCAATTTTTGCACATTTTTTTTTCGTTGTTGGATATTTTTTCACCATTTTTGGTGATTTTTTAACATTTTTCTCCTTTTTAGTTCATTTTTCTGAATTTTTGGACTTCCCTTATTGTTTTTGGACTTTTTTTTCTTCATTTTTGGACACGAATTTTTATGCATTGAATCAAGTTGTCTACGGATTGTAAAAATCACAAAGTTGAAAAAATGCATCGTAAAATTTCAAAAACGTAAAAAATTATAAAATTTGCAAAAATTTTGATTGTTTCTGTTTTGAAAAAAAATCGATGGGTACGTATATGTTCTCTGTAGACGCCATGATCAAAACAAGAATAAAAGAACTCAAAACAGCAAAGTAATCTTGAAAACAAGTCATCGTCCATTTTCATCAAATCAAATTATATTTAATTTGAAAAAATCGAAAAATTTAACGAATCGATTCGAAGAAATCGTAAAATCAACCGATGGAACTCGACTCCTCAGATCACACATATCACATGATTTCTACTCCGAAAAACGATCCAATCGACGTAATCGGATACCTTATTTTGGAAAAATTCTCCACATCATACAATTCCGAAGTAATCGAACAAGGTACATGTCGAGGGACACGGCTATCAAATTGAAACCAAACTCGAACAACTCATCTAATTGACCACAAATACAAAGAGAAGTAAATTTATCATTTCACGATCGATAAACAAACATAAAGGATTTGGATTTCGTGATCATCTAAAATAAACCGTTCAAGGGCACCGATTCGGATTGCGAATCGAATGGAATTTAGTGATTGAAAAAAATTTGCCGAAAATGAATACGTAACAGGAACGAGTATTTTTTGGATATGCGGTTTTTTTTTCCATCGTTGCGATTTGTTTGTGAAAACGAAGGTAGCGATGATGGGAGAGTATGTAGGAAGTGGTATGTGTGCTGTGTGTAACCCGTAGCCTATATTTTGTCATCGTCGTTACAACCTATTTACTAAATAGAAAACCAATTAAGCGGTAGAATTTACGCGAGATTGAAAGGGACGAAGGCGACGCCGACGTTGGCTTAGGTGTTTATTTTTTTACGCGTAATAAGTATTTGTAGGTATAAATGGGTAAATACGAGTGCATGAGCATGGCGTTGGAGATAGGTGGAACAGGTGTAATGCATGTATTGTACTACATGAAAGATATATTACGTAAATTTTAACCCTATATTTGAATCGGCGTGTAGGTAATTCGAATGCGTATACGTGGTCATGGTGTGTTGGGTAGAATTTCCGCTAAGGTGAGTTATTTTTCATCGGGAGATTAATTATATTCGATGTATAGATTACCTCGTTCCATTGCGAAAGATTATTCTGCGCTAAATCTAAATCTTCGACTGTTTTGCATTTTTCTTTTAAATCTATCTCGTGGCCTGCGGAATCGATATCACAGCCGTTTAGGACTAGCAACGATGGTATGTATTTTCGAGGACTACGTTTTGGCACGTATATGGCTACCGGAGTCTGATCGAATGGTACATCTCCGTATATTTCGTATTTCTCGTTGATGGCTTCCAGTAACGACGGCATGGTTCTGCGTATATCTTACGTATTAACTTGCCCGCATATAACTGCAATCGAACAACAGCATAGGTATAAATTACAAGATTAATAATTTCGTATAATAAAAAAAATACTTTGTAATCGTTTCGAAATACGTTCGTACGCGTAGATGTACAAACGAGAGAACTCGTTTCGTCGTGAGTATAGAGAGAAAAAAAGCAAAAAAGCGAACGGTGACCTCGGTACAGAAGTGTGCGCTCTGTCACGATTAATTTGAATGGCTATCGAGGTTTGATGGTCGAGATGTGGCCGCTTTTCCACAGGGAAGAGCTCCCTTTCGCGTGTGCATTATGCAACGGCGCGGATAGATTCGGCGATCGTGAACCGAGCATGGTTGCCAAGTGGATCCATTCGGGAATGTAAATTAACTAATTAAGGTACTTTTGTTTCGCATTTTCAATCGAGCTGCGAAATGCGATAGTTGTGGGTAGATGTCGTAAGAATCGAATTATTACGTGGAATTACTCGATCGCAAGAATGTTTCGCGGTAATTTCGCAAATTCGCGATTACGCGTTGTACTCTCGTGGGTTGTTATCAGTATCCCCTTTTTTAGCCATTTAAACGCCCAAGTTCTTATCAGACGATGGGTGCACGTGTCATTTGCAACGAAATTCGCCATTTGTTACGATTTAGGGTGTTTTCTTTCTATCTCGGTGGTATTATCTCGATTATTTACGCGGTAATTCGAGAATATGGGGTTGCACAGGGTGCACGATCAGACAGGTTTTATTTGCGGATTGATTTTTTTTTCGCGGGGATGTTTGAAATTACCCCATCAAGGGGTCGTTTCATCGTGAGGTTTTTCGAAAACAATATTCGAAGGAAAATACTCGGCAGAGGGGGACAGCGTATTTAACAGGCAGTGAGTGTAGTGAAAAAGTAGTGAATTTTGCCAAAAAGCAGTGTAAGAGTAAGAAAAAACTAAGACGTGAAATATTTTTGATAAAATAACGAAAATTGTTCATTTTCCATAAATTATTGTTAATTTTTTACGTATTGGCAGCACTGTCAGAATAGGTGACGTCATGTACTTTTTAAAAAAAATAAGCATGTAATGCGTTAATTTTTTTATAATTTAAATTTGATTTTTTTTTAACACAGATTTTCTTATAATCTGAATTTTGACCTCGTTGATAGGGCAAGGAGAGGAGGAGGGATGAAAATGCAAGATTTTCGAAAATTTGCTGAAAGGTAGTGAGTTTTTAAAACAAAAAGTTCGTTAGAAATCCTAGGGGCGGCAAGTTGTGATTGTGAATATAAGAAGAGTTGAAAAAAATCAGATTTTTTGTGTTTTTTTTGCAAATCGTAAAAATATTATTTTTTTCATTAAAGTAAAACACCAAAATAATTCGCATCAATCGAAGAATCACCTTCTCGAAAAAAATTTTCTCACGATGTTATTTACCCACTTCGAAACTAGTAAAATTTCAATTTCAAAAGTAAAACGGCGGATTTCCTTGAAATAAATGACTCTTGACCTCTCTTTTTCCCTTCTTGACCTTTGGAAAAGTAACATCTCAATCGAGTGTGGTAACATTTTTTTTTTTAGGTCAATACTCGTAGATCGAGTTATCATCAATTTGATCATTACGTGTTCATTTGCTTCGAATCATTGATGGGAAAGTCGTGAAAAATTACCAGGAAATAATAGAAATTTGATTACCTAATTGAAATTGATCTAGGAGACGATTTTTTAAATTCGATAATCGATAAATTTCGATTTTGTTTGGTGGTCGAATTTTTGTTTTTTTAGATTAATTTTCGATTAAAAAAGAGGTCGAATGTATCGAAAAATTTGATATGTATAATGCATACAAATTCATGAACTTTGGGGGGGGGACTTTTCTCAGTGTTGCAAATTTAGTTAAAACCACGTGTACTGTATAAAAGATCATTCATTTTTAGAAAGCGAATGAATTCGGTTTTTATTATGTATTTTTGATGCCAATATAGTCGATAAAACGAGAAGAGGGGGAAGGGGAGTTCCGTTCAACGTTCAAAATTACTTCGTTAGTTGACCTAAAAAATATATCATGAAAAAAAGTAATGCATAAGTTGAAAAAGTTACGATACAGGAAATATGTATTTTGTCGAAAAAAGATGGAATCCAGCAAGATCCATCGATAGTTCTGAGAATTTTTGTTTGTACATATGAAATAATGATAAAGTACCTTCGAATAAAAATGTCAACGAAAACATCTCAGACGATTCGGCGATTAATTTAAAAAAAAAAAAAAAAAAAAAAAAATTATATGGTGAAAATAATTTAACTCGAAAAAATAACTTCAACTGATTTAGATTCAAAAATGAAACGTTTTTGTTAAAATTTGAATTCACATTAGTAATTACTTCGTGAATGTATTTAACCCTCCCTCCCCACTCCTTCGTTGGTTATCCCCGTAATTAAAGAATTCTGGTAGTGTTGTAGTAAGCGGGGGAGGGGGATCCTCGGCATTGACCGAAAATTTAAAAAAGCTATGTATTTCAATGATATTCCTACAATTTCCATAATTGCTCTCAAAAATAATATAAAATTATTAAAAATTGTTGATTTTTGCACCAAATTTATTACATTTTTTACTCTCCTTTCACTTCAAAATAAGGGTAACGGTGAGTACTTTTTTTTCGTTCAACCCCCACTACCCATTCCTTTAAACCAAGTCTGGCACCTCACCGAAGAGAGAACGAATTTTAACAATTAATGAACATTTTTCGATGCACAATTTCACGAAAATCATCGTACTTGACATTCAGCGGCAGTGTTTCGATTACTCTCGATCACAGTCGTACCAATCCTTTGTTCACAACGCAATATTCGCGATACGTTAAGACAATGGTGAAAAAATTGCATTTGTACGCGTTGAAAATAAATTTCTCCGACACGACATGTGAAATCGATTAGAGTTTTCCTCGTGTTTTGTCGTAAATTTAGCGACGATAAAAAGGAAAACCGTCGAAGAAAGGGAAATACATAGTTTCGTGTGTAAACAAAGAAACCACGGAGTTCTTTGCTCCGTTTTTTCTTTTTCTTCAAGCTCGATGCACGAGTTCCTCGGCGTGTGTTTATGTAAACAAAACAACGTATCTACATTTAGGTAATGGTTATAAATTAAAGGACAAAGTAGAATTTAACGTGTATATTACGTCGTATTATAGAGGTAAGCGTTACGTAAGCGTGTACCTGGATTTTATGAATTATAATTCAGCATACGTATTATACACTTCACAATATCGCACGATGGTTGGAGGAGGCACAGCGCATAATAGAAGCGATATTTCGTAATTGGACGTTAAAATTACGAGACTATTGTAATTTCTTCGCCGATGAAATTATTTTAAAAAAATGGGGAAATATACGAACGATATACACAATCACACACTAGGTATAACACGCTATATACCTTTCACTTATCAAACACCAACACATACACTGAGATATCACTACAGAGAGGCGAAAAAAAAATCAAAACGCATCGAGCAATTCGACTCCGTCGAGCGCCCAGTTCACGAATGTAAATAAAAACAGCTGATTCTCTGATAAAGCGTCACAAAACGCGAGAAAAAAAACTCATAGAAACGCAATACAGTCTGCGCAACGTGATCGCGTTTGTTGCGCTGCACGACGCATGTTATCACCGACTGGCGAATGTTTGTAAATAAAGATGCTCGTACGCGAAAAAGGACGTCTGAAGGAATTGATCGAATTCGCTGAGTCGCTCGATGCTCGAATGAAGAAGCACCTGGAAAATTCGCGTTGATTTTTCACGTTTTATGTTTCAAGCAGCCGATGCCGATCGTAAATAAAACGCGAAGAGAAATGAAAATAACTTCTTTGTGTCGCAGTGCTACGAGAAATGACCACGTGAAGCGTTACTATCGAAGGTCATGTCTCCCTTCGAAGCGGATCTTTGCCTCTTCGGTTGTAGCTTGTAGACTCGAAGCGAGCTTTACCAACAGCCAAAGCGTCGTGTCGCGCGTGGGCTGAAATGAAGGTAGGAGGGGGGTAATAACAGTAAACAAAACTCGTCTGCGAGGTTCTCTTCCTCTCGCTGCTTCTGTCGTGTAACCGGATCGCGAATGATCTTTGTCTGTAAAATTGCGACGTTAAATTTTACAAAAGGTGGATTTTTTTAGGTCATTTGATACGATATTAACATTTTCATTCGGATGGGTACTTCAGCTTGGGTACTTATGCCTACGCGATGTTGCCCGAAGCTTGGAAAGGATGAATTTCTCTCGAGTCGAGTTCAAGCTCGACAAATTGTAAAATTTCGACGTTGGCGTGTTCTTGTGGTATCAACTATCAACGCACGTGTTCGTGTATGTGTGGTAACAGGTATGAGGTACAAGAGACGCTGAAATGATGCGCAAATTGTCATTCGTGGTGTTTTCGTAGTTTTTAACGCGAAGATTAAATTTACGACTTGTTTGGATTGAATGTATCGTTTAAGGAATTTTTAACATGTGGGTATACGTGTGTCGTAGAAGGAGATTTTGTCAAGGATCGAGTGTGTTGATGATGGTGAAATCTTGTAACTAGTGTCGGTTGAGGATTGAGACCTTTTCAAAAAGTACAATCGTTTTGGAGATGGAAGGAGTACTTAGCTTTCCTCCTTCTACCAGTAGGTTTTGGTATCGGTTTCGAACTCTCGTTGAAGTCATGAAATAGCGTGACAGCATGACATAACTTGATGTATAAAATATATTTATATAAATTAAGACAATTTGTTATTTACTTATTTGAAAAGCGTAGTAAAATGACGAAAAATCTACCAATAATTTACGATAATAACTGAACCAGCGAATCGTAGAAAATGAGAAATTCGTTCGAGAAAAAAAGAAAATTCATTTTCAGTTGGAAGATTTTGAAGGTCAGCGAAATACGTTTTCATTTCGAGCTTGTGCTTTTTCCCCGACAGTCTTTCGCGTTGAACTTCGATACCAGTTTATTCTTTTCCTAATGTATTTCTCGGTATTCAAATTATCTGTTATCACTTCATCAGTTTTGCGTCGCAATGTCAACAAATTATGGAATGGAAAATTTTCACGAGTCAATTTCTTAAATTGTACCGCGAAAACGCGCAATTTAAAAACTGAAAGTAGGAAATATCACGTACCAAAGGTACTCGGTGTACAATAGATCACGGTAATTAATCAATTATGATGTAGCACGTTCACTATTTGTGTAATTAGTACCTGGATGTGGAAGTTGAATTAAATAATAACCGGCGGATGCATCCGTTATTAATATTGAGCTCGTTCAATTCAATTGTGTTGTGTATGTATAATCTTACTACATGAACGTGGAAATTATATCGATAATCTTTGCGATAAAATGATTAAAATAAAGAAATCAGAGAGGTGTTGCTTTTGAATGATAATTTAAAATAATACGTAATAAACGTGATGAATAGTGATTAATATTCCTCTACGTTACGTGTAGGTTTGATAAACTCAATTAAATGTACTGGACTGGTATAATCTACAGGTGCGACGTTTGGTCAGCGTGCATTTTTAATGCGAGTTCTTTTTTCACCTATTTTGTACTGTGTGAAGAAGTTAATCTATAAAAAATGTATAAACTTCTTGGCACCAGTTCATACCAATGTATGTGATGACTGCGCATAAGATATATGTGAAGTTACTATTTTTTCATTTAAGGATTCGCAAATTAAAGCGAAATAAGATTAAGAATGTCATTTGTTTCGCGTTTCATTTCACATAATTTCTGTCTTGCATGTTTTCAGATCCGCTAATCTATTTTTTCTGCAGTCACATTGAACGTCTAGAAATGAGATTTTCAATCAAGTACCGAAGCAGTTATCAGATTAACGTTTGGATTTGTTTTGAGAAAATCAATACGAACTGTTCTCGAGCCCACTAACGAGATCATTGAAGCTAAACCGTGATAATGACCTCGATGAATCGTCGTACTTTGACCTAACATCTATTCTTTTGAACTTCCACTGTCGACCATGATTTACGGTTTTTAGGCTATCAGTTTCCCTTTTCATGTACGCGTATTAACAGTTGCTAGTTACTACGTTGTACGTAGTACGAAATGTTCATGTGGTAATGCCATGCCTATTGATGCATAAATTCTTACTTCTTGAGCATGTGAAAAGGTTCTCGACATCTCATATGGCAAAAACCTGTAATCAAGTATGGTCTGCCATCGGTGAACTAGAAATGTATACATTAGCATAAAAAGGCAACTGAATTCTTTGAAAATAATTTCTGTATCTATGTATTTAAAAAAAAATGTATTTTGTCATTAGCATGCTGAAACTGTGGAAAAATAGATAATAATGATTATTGATTATACATGTTAATATATTATTTTTATTACTGATTCTGTTTTCTTTTTTTTTAATTTGTTCATTTCGAATTGCTTTGTTAGAAATGAAATTATTGTACTACCTTGTTCATGCATCTGAAATATATGAGTTAAACTATTTCCTCTTGTAATTCATGGTGCATACGTTGTAGGTTTCTTGCGTAAAAATAAAATGTACCAGATTATTTCATTTTGTAAATCTAAATTGACTTTTTATTACTTTTAATTTATTATTTTCCGCATTCTAAGTATTGCATGTCGGTTTTGTTTGTTTTTTTTTCTCTTTTTTCTTTAACGAAACAGAATAGAGAAAAAGCCAAGGTTTATCAACTACAGTGTACCTACCTGTTAGTACTTATAAGGAAACTTGCTTCGGGATTTGGTACTACTCTTGTTAACAATTGTTAGAATCGTTATTCGAGATCTCACCTTATTTTGAATTTTAGATTTTACGCTATTTTAATGAGGTGGGTATGGTACTAAGAATGGAGACAGATCTTTGGCATGAATATCGCAATTATTGAAAAATTATAGTGTGTTGTATTCATGCGGAGTGCATAACCAACCAGTGTCATGAAGTTGCGCGATGTGGGGTGAATGAACTAATTTTTTTTAATGTAAAATTATAATTTCACCTTCTACAGCTTTTTAGGACTAAATTCTGTGTGTGATTCTTTTTTTTTGAATTTCTGTCGGAGGTTTTTTGCACCTGCAAAATTCGTGTTTGATTTAGATACCAAATTTATTACCTGTTTTTTGTCGTGTCGAAGCTTACAATTGAGATTAGTTACTTGGCAAATTTGACAATTGTTTTTAACTCAACACAATTAAAAGAAAACAAAAACCAAAATATTTATCTTTACGATTAAGTATGTCTTGCATGTTCCTTTGAAGAAAGTAAATCGAATACACGTAAGAAGCAGTACAAGCAAAACAATGAAATGTACGATACAATAAAAAAGATTCCAAATTTCGTTTTATAAATGTCAAATTTTGACTATCTTGTCAAGTAATTTCTTTTTTGAATTTTATTATCCATTCGTTGAATGTACCAGTAGTGATGGGAAATGAAACTTTATCATATATTATTCGCGTATCAGCGGTGATTTTATGCAACGAATTAAATAATGTTGAAAAATGTTATGCGTGGGCTTGGGGGAATAAAAATTAAAAAATAAAAAAAAAATTAAAAAACTAAATCAAATAAAAATTAGCGACGTAATGTGGAGTTTTCAAACATTAGCCAATCAACTATCGAACCACAAACATTCTAAAAAGTCAAAAAAGTTTTCGTTGTTTATCAAACGAAACTGTTTCGTTGCGAAGTATGAGATAAGAATTCAACAGAAATTACGTGATTTTTAAATTCATAGATTTCTTTAAATTAAGCGCGAAAGCTGCTGAAAAGCTTTAATTTGTTTTAATTCACGTTGTAAAACCATGTGAATAATGTTAAAATGCCTGCTGAGACCTATATTGCGTGAATCGCCTCGTAATTCAATGACTTCTTCAAGGGCTTTCAGCACCTCAAAGTAAATGATAAAACATTATATTTTTGTGTTTTTTGGAGCTTTTTTAGCTGAAGTACTTAATTGATTTAATTTTCTGTTAACTTATGTTCATGTTTCGAATGCCAAATACGTACTATAATTCCGTAACATGATCATTTCAGCGTATAATTCGCCGACCAATTATGCTTTATATTATTTCAGGTATTTACTATCAAATTATTACGAAATTTTGAAATTGAGTCCTAATGCTACTTCAAAAGAGATAAAAGAAGCGTATTTCAAATTATCCAAAGAGGCATGAAATATTCATTCTTACTACAAAGTGTCGTTTCTTGTTTCATCTTCTTTTTTTTCACAGAATCATCCAGATTTAAATCCTAATGATCCCGGTTGCCATGACCGTTTTATTAAACTTCAAGAGGCGTACAAGATACTCAGTAATCCTAATTCTAGAAAAGAGTATGATGTAAATACTGCAAATAAAAGGAACACATATTATAATAGGGATGCCCGTTATAAACCTGATTTTTCTGCTCGAGATGAGTGGATTAGAAGACAAAACGAAAGGTAGCTCAATTTATAATCATGTTGTTTCTGATCAGTTATTTGCAAGTTCTACTTTCTAGGTATGAAAAAGAGATGAAATATGGAGAGCATTTTGGACATAGGCAAGATGATCCGCGACACTTCAATTCATTTTACAGTAAGCCGCGTAATATGACTCCTGAAGAAATGAAAATTTTCCTGAGAAGAAAAAAAATTGTCGGTCAATTCAATCCAATGAGTTTTGTCTTACTTGGTTTTTTTATTTTCGTAACGCTGATCATGTCAGAGTCGTATTTAGTGGGGTACGAAGCTTTATAAATTTTTTAGTATTTATTAATTCATGTTGCTAAAACGTTTTTATTTTGTAGTAAACTACGACGACAGGAATTTGAGCGAAAAATGCGTGAGAATTCCGAACAATTGAAAGAGGCTACAGGACATTATTACGCTGATGAAAGATGGTTACGCGATCAAACGATGAGAGAGAGTATTGAACGAGCGGAAAATTTGAAAAGAATGTACGGCGAAAAATGAACTTTATTTGTATTGTAGTGATGCCGTAGTTTTTGTAACTGTAATCATTCTTCGAACAACATGAATGAAATTTGGCCGTATCTCTTGTATTGAAGAGACTTCTTTAGTACAAATATAACACAGTTACGTTTGTTGAAATAAATTTGTTTTTTAAAGTTTCTGTCGTTTCATTTCTCATTAGGGCTTGTTTAAAGTTGAGAAACATGTTAAGGATAAATTGAACCGTCGTTTTTGTTAATTATATGCACTTTTTTATGGAATTTTCTTTTTGTTTGAATTGCATCTTTTCTTAATTTGGAGAAATACCTAGAAGAAAAAAGCAGGGATATATTCAATGGACAACTTTGCTAGCATGACAAGAGTAGTTCAGGAAAGAAAGAAACGTACATTTTTCTGCAATAAACGTTCAGCGTGTTAAAAAATTGCACGAACGGTAGCGAAAGTGACATGATGTGATTGTTGACGCTTGTTCTTCTGAAATTTACGAAAATAAGCAAATAGGTGTGCAGTTCAGTACGCAAAAACATTTTCATAGGAAATTTGAATAGTAAGCAGAGCTATTTTTTTAGGGTGATTAAATTACTACATGCTTCGGAGATGACTACGCGATTCGAAATACACCATCTTGCTAAATTCTGCTTCAAGTACATCAACAGATGAAAAAATGATAAGAAATTTCTCACGAGAATATAAGTAAATGCATGTTCTAATAAATGCGAAAAAATTTCTTTCGAATATGTATCGCTGCTAGAATAGAACGTGCAAATGAATATTTTGATTTTTTATAGTTTATATTTTACAAATTGAATTGTAAATGAACAGTTCTATTTGCGAGAATGAATATGCAAATCGAAAAATACGCGAAGATTATTTAAAGCTTTTTTTGATTAATTCTTACAGTATAAGATTTATATAAATTAAATTTATATAAATTAATTAATTTTTCTTACATTCATGTTGGTATTTAAAAAGTACACATAAAATAAATAAAATGTAAATTGATTTACATTTCTGTAACAAGATAAATGTACAAAATATGATTATTATACATTTAAAGGCATAACGAATGTTTTCACACAGGTGTGCGGAGAATCTGTATTGAAGATTTTTTCTCCTTCGTTATTCACGTAGTCGTCGTACTTCAAAGTAAACACACACTGGAAACCAAGACGCGAAACTGCTTTTGCCGAAAAATGACTCGAGCAATCTGCTTTCATCAACGAGAAATTCTGCTCTTTTGCTATCTCTCTGCGAAAAAATATTCGGGTTATGTTTTCTTTCTCGTAGATACTTCCATTATATCGATATTTTAAAAATTACCTCGTTCTGTCGATCAAGGCTTTACAAATTCCTTGACCACGACAACTTTCGTCAACTGAAATTATCCTAATATCTAGAATCTTTTCAGCGGTGGGAAAACGTCCGAAGACGTCAGATAATTTATTCACAGTTGAGAGCAATTGCAAAATTTTCTTGAATTTTGGATTCGCGCAATCTTCCATGTTATGTTCTTTGGAATTATCATTTTCGTCGTCATCCCTCGTCAACGATCCGTTCAAACAAACTCCTAATAAATATCCCGTTGGGGAAACAGCCATTATCGACAAACCTGCAATCGTATAAAATGAAAAACTCGTTGTGAATTCTTTTTGGCACACAATATTAAACATGTGATAATTAAAATTAATTTTTAAAAATATTAAATTAATAAGGGTATTGAAAAGTAGAAAAAAAGGTTGGAAATATTAATTCACCTAATCACTTGTTATAGAAGGTATCTTTAGTCTTTACTTATACCTACTCAAGGCATGAATTGAAAACTTGGATCCAATTTAAAAATTTCTTGGTTATATTTTAAATTAATGAGAATTATTTTTAATCAAAAATTTATTAAACAAGAAATAAAATCAAATTATACATAAGCTCACCTTCAGGAATGCTATTAACGCAATATTCTTCCAATTCTTGACACGTCGCATCTGGCTCATCCAATAATTCAACAGCTACATTTAACGGTTCATCACGGAAGAAAAATTTCCTCAAAAAATGCACTACCTTGTCGACATCTTTATTCGTTATAGGAACAATGGAATAAGGAGTGTTTTTTGGTAAATCGCCCATGGTGTAAGTCCGGTAATTTCCAACCTAAAAATGAAACATGAAATATGAATTTTTCGAAATGCTGCTCAAAGATAAGTATTTTTTATGTTTCTACAGTCCGCGCACAAATAAGATAATAAATATTTCGCAATCGGGAAAAAGAACAAACCTTAATGGTAACTACACAGTAATATTTTGGTTGTTAAAATTTTACGTTTTTTCCAACATACGTTGTTATAACGCCTGTGCGCTATGAATTTATTGAATGAATGCGACCGCAAAACCATATTTAGTTTGTAATTAACAGATTTTTTTATTTGCATTTTCGTTTATCTGTTTCTCGACGTAATGATACAACGTTCGAGTATCAAAATCAGTGAAGGAAAATGTTTTTTGACCCAATAACAGTATCACGAATGGGAATTATTTTTAGTTATCATAACTTCGAACATTTGAATTCTGGACCAATGTTTATCAATACTGATTCTATTTTTTACGTGAAACTTCGTTACTCCGAATAACAATTTTTATGATTCATTTTTGTTTTCAATAGATAATTCTCGTGATGATTGAATCGAATTATTTTTTTCGTTGTATCAAAGTGATTATTTGATAAGGAAATGTGATTTGTCGCGATAATTCGAAAATTTTCTCAAACATTAATCATTTCGACAAGAAATCCATTTATCAGTATTTAATACGAGTTTATCTAAGTTGATGCTTTAGTTTAACCTACTTTCGTTTATGTAATTTTCCATTTTAAAAACATATACGCTCTTGACCCTTTAAGTATGAGATAGTTCAAATCATCGAGCATTGTTCAGCTTTTTCAAGTCGAAAAGGCATCTTGATGCAACTTTTAACTTTCTATCTTGTTACTTTTTTAATAAATAAACCAGCATGTTTTCTTGTTTTTTCATTCTTCTTTATTTAGAATTACCTGCGAAGCTACTTGATAAAAAATACATTATCGAGATGAAATTACACGGAAGTAAACTTTCTTTGAATTGAGTTTTCAATTACAAGAAAATATTCAATTAGGTAACCTTTATTATGCGAGTATTTGAAAAATTCTATTGTTATACCTTCAGAACCAGATTCTTAATGGAAACTTACGATGATCTTTGCCAGCAAAAAATTCGCAACTAAAACTTGTTTCCGAAGAAAATTTTATTAGCCAATAAGACAGTAAATAAAATTAGACTACTTAACATAAAAACTTTTGATTTAGTAAAATAAAATTTGTTTTGACTATGTACAATCATTTGTTGTAGTGGTATATTTCTTATTTACGATTCCTCGCGAAACTAAAAAATAACCCATGGAACCGGTGAAAGAAAATCAATGTAAAATTTTGAACATCGATTTCGTACACGAACTCAACGAAGGCTAATTGTTTATTCGGAAAGAAAATTATCACGGTAGTAATAAATTTGAGCAATAAAATTGTTCCATTGATAGTAACCCAGGAAAAAGTCGTTCTTTGAAAACCAACTGGAAGAATTCATTGAGGTAAACATGATGTAGTACTTGAAAAGTATTAAAAAAATAAGGCAAATCTTCGAACTCATAAAAAGCCATTAGGTATATAATCATTAAGTTTACCGTTTATTACTATTTATCGCCGGAATTGTCAAAATATTTTATGGATTTCCTCAATAATCTGAGGGCTACTGAGAAAAAATTACGCCAGAGAGCACAATCATCGGAGCTTTTTAAATATGACATTGAATTGGATACAATTCAATCAAAAATCAAGTTTTTATCACTTTTTTTTTGTTCCTGTGCGTTACCTGGTTTCACATTATTTGTGTTGATTTACTGATAAAATCCTACGTCGAAAATACTTCATGTTTAAAACAATAGAATTTCAATAAAAATCATGCGTTGATTGATTATGCGAAAGTTTAAAAGTTTTACTTTCAACGGATACGTAGAAATTACGTAATTTTTCGCGCTGAAATTATGAATACACTTGGTCATAATTCTTTTCGTTGGCGAGTTTTTTTTAATCAAACGAATAATCTATTAATTTCCGATTTTTTTTTATCCTTTATAGGCACCATAACTAGGTGTAATAAAACAAATACAGGTTTTTGTTTTTTAAACTCTCAATTTATAAAAAAAAAAAAAGAAAAAAACAGTCAAACTGCTATAATTTTTTTAATTGTATTCTATAAATATTTGTCGACATTTTTTCAATAGACGAGGGTTTGTTTCATTTCTTTTTCTAAAATGAACCAACCTTATGCTTTGATGAACATTTTTCAATTTTTTTTTACGCACGTGATAAGCTACAAAGAATAATGAGCTAATGTTTCAATGGATACGTAAATGATTTTCTCAGTAAAGTTACCATGCTGAAATGTTTCTTAAATTTTTTTCATTATCATTACTTTACCATGAATTTTTGTAATTTATTAAAATGTTTTCGTGATTCAAATAAGTCTAGGAATTATAATAAAATAATTGAAGTGCTCATTACAGCATTTTATAGTTGCTGACTTGGTACCTAACTGACTACGATATTTATCATAATCAAGTTCATGGTTACGCATAAATGAATAAATAGGTAACTGCATCGAATTTGTGCTTTGAACAAAAATGAGACGTAATTTTTGTATATTATAAGCGAATGAAACAATATTATACGAAATTATCGAAATTGCATTTGAATCATCATTATTTTCTCACAATGATGAATTTTTCGTTCGATTTATTTTCTAAATTGCGATATCATTAATATATAATTGGATTTGGTAAGTTCGTCGTAACTTCAACATTAACATAAAAATTTTTAATAAGCTTACCATTTGTGGATTATTTGTGTAATACGAACTACTAAAGGTCGCATTGCCGAAAGCTGTCGCACTCAAAATAGGTAAGGTTTCAGTTTCCATTTTTTCTTAAATATCACAAAAATAAATATCTACAAGTAATCGAACCGATCTAGGTATTAAAGCGAAAATTAAACTGTATTGTAGAAGACAAAATCATATGAAAAAGCGTTCACTATTTCAAAAGCACGTGGCGCATTATCAGTTTTATGGTTGATTCGGTACTGTGTGAAAATTTTCAGCGCCACCTTTTTAAAACAAACCGTATCGTTGAAAAAAAACACGCATGTGAAGTACGGAGCAAGTCTGGGTATGTTAATCACTTCCCCACCTAAAAATAATACCGGTAATATTGTTCTCGGGCACAGGTAAGTTTATTATCGTTTGGATATAGAAATCACGAGTACGGTCATGGTCCATTGTGTTATTAGGCACAATAGAAAAATTTCAACTTCTTTGACATCGCGTAATTCTTTTTTTCAAGTGTAACGAGCTCTCGACGCTTTCATTTTTAATGCACTTCTCGGTCTTAATGGTGCACAAAAATACCTATGTTGAAATTTTTTCAAAAGACACGTTGTTATAGGAAAGCAAAGACATTATTTTTGAAAAAAAAACACGATGCTTCAATTTTAAAACGCCTGGATAACGTGTTGTTTATTTTAATTACTTTTACAAATGAATTCAAGTCGAAAAGTTTTTTCTTTTTTTAGTTCTTATCAATTTTTTTTAGGATTTCAAAAAAACTGTAAATGTTGTTTGTATACTTCGTAGGTCGTTTATGTTTTGAATTTGATTGATTTTACTCAAAAATCTTTTCCATGAGAACGAGATGATTTCAATATTTCTAATTACAGAAAGTAATCATTCATTTCTTTCGTTCTTCGTTCAACAAAATTCTTGAAATGAAAATTTTATACTTCCTCTCTTTTTGAACCCATTCAACGTTACTATCATTAAATATATTTTTAAATTAAATTTCCATCAGAAAACCAGACAATATTGTGGTAGGTAATAAACAAGTTGAGCCACTTGTGACTCATGCATTACATCTAAATTCAAAGGATCTGTTCATTCATATAACATTAACGTATTGCAGCATCAATTCCATATGAGTAATATGGAGAATACTAACCAGGAAGATCGGATAAAATGACCAAAGAAATTCGAATTAATGTACGCTCGTTATCTTTATTCTTTACCGTAAACTGTAAAGGAAGTACAAATATTTATATTTTTTGAAAAATCCTCTTCGTATTTCCATGAACATATTCAGTGACGCAAAATCGTATCAAGGTAAAGGAAGGAAAAGCTTATTTTGTTGATTTAGCGTTGTTTTTAATAAATTTATAATCACAGGTCTATTTATTATTTTAGCAGGGTAAACAAGCAAATATTTACCTATTTAAGTACCTACTAAGTAAAGTTTCTTTGATGATTATCTATTTAAGAAACTTCGGTAAGTTTTATTTAAGGTGAGAAAAGTTTTTATCGTACTCGGGTATAATCTTGAGCGTATCATTAGCTGTGGCTAATGATGAATCTTCGATCCCTTAGAGATATTTATCGTTTTTTGTGAATATTGAAATACCTATTTGTGTGTTACTATGTGATTGTGATGCAGAGACGTCGAGAGGAGATAAAGAGCCACTTTACTCCTGCTGCGGCTTTTCTGAGAAAGCTCGAAAATTTTAAAATGACATCGAAAAATGTCATCTTGAAATTATTTTTTCCAATACATTACATTACTACTTCCATTTCATATGTTTGTATCATTTGTTCAAAAATTCTTGAACATTGCTCGTTGTTATTTTTTATTTTCTGTTCTAAATCGAATAAAAGAAGGAGAAAGTATAGTAGAATGGAACAATGTAACATTCTCCTCTTCCTTCGTTCATTTATGAACACCTACATAATTAATGTAGATGAAAATCCATAAAACACTCGTACCTACGCATATCTTTTTTCACGTAAGTTATATGCAAATGCAATCATACGTGAAAAGCATACATTACATACTTATGTATCAAGTATAAGTGATTGTAAAAATGAAATAAATATTTTCTTATTTTTTTATAATTATTTTCGCCAACATGGCGAATAAATTCAAAAGAATTTTCGTTATATTTGGCGAAAAAAATGTAACATTTCAAATACGAATTTTTCTTTTGGTCGAAAAATTAAACACTTGGAAGAAAAAATTTAGATAATAAAAAATTGAAGAAATACTTTCGATGTCCGAAACAATTTTCGCTCTGAAATATTAGATATTTTGATATTAAGTGGGAAGACGATAAATGGAATAAAAATGTTAACGAAGTGATGCCTTCATTACATATTTTCATTTAATACGAACGATTATAACATTTTGAAAATGTAGCACATGCCGAATAAAAATAGCCGAATTAAAAATACTTAAAAATCTTTGAATTCTTCGGAGTATATTTCGTCTTGTAATTCTAATATTGGTTGTTCATCGTATTCTTCGAAATTACTAGTATCTTCTATGCTCTTGATTTCGGGTATATACGGTGCTGGTATTTTTCCTTCAAATAGCTTCTGCCATTCTATGGGTTTAAACCATTCGTGCATTTTAACAGCATCGACACCCGCTTGGGTAACACCTAATCTTTTGTTAACATCGGGCATGAGTAAATTTTTACAAATGTCTTTCAGCACAGGATTAAAAGTATTCGGATATTTGACCTTGGCGTTCATTATTTTTTCGAAAATTTTCATCGGTTCTTCAGAAGCAAATGGCGGTTTACCGTTGCACATTTCGTAAATTAGAATTCCCAAAGCCCACCAGTCGACGGAATAACTGTAGCCGACGTTTTTGATTACCTCCGGCGCCAAGTATTCCGGTGTACCGCACATAGTGGAGGTTTTTTTCTCGTCTATCCTTTTAGCGAATCCGAAATCGGTTATTTTCAGATATCCTCTACCATCGATGAGTAAATTTTCTGGTTTCAAGTCTCTGTACACGATTCCCAAATAATGTAGGTATTGGAACGACAGCACCACTTGAGCTGCGTAGAAACGAGATTGACTTTCCGGATATTTTCCAACTTTTTGTAAATTCGTGAACATCTCGCCGCCCGGGATGAATTCCAGGACGAAGTATAAACTAGCATTATCCTTGAAGTGATACCGGTAGTTCACCAAGAACGGGAAATCAATCGACTGCAGTACTTTTTTTTCGTAGATCACGTGCTCTGTCTGCATCATCGAAACGACCTTTTGACGTTCAAGAATTTTCATCGCGTAAAATTGTTTCGCTTTGCTTTTCAAATGACGTACGAACAACACTCTGCCGAATTGTCCAGTACCGAGAGTACGTATTAATTCGAAATCCGATAGCTTCGCTGTGTTATGACGGTTTTCTCTCCATTTAAATTCGAATATTTTCTTAGCTTTGAGGAGGTAATCTTTCATGCTAGGCGGCGCTTTACCTTTACTTTTGGCCGGCGCCTTCTTTACCGGCGCGGAGGGCTTTTTTACCTTTTTTTTAACAACCATGCTGCATCAATTCACTTTACGTTTTTTAACCATTATCCGAAAGTTGAAGCGTTTAACTAGTGGCCGAGTTCAATCATCGCTCTGGTAAGTTTTCGGCGGAAATATTGCTACGCAAAATAACAACGAATTTACTTCGCGTATTTGCGGCTAAAAATTCAATCTTATTCAAATTTTTACACCATTCGGATTCAAATTTAGATTAAGTGAAAATTAATTCAAACTTTTTCGCAAAAGTTACGAATAAATCAAGCAAATTATTCAAATTAAATTCAAATCTTTTGCAAATGAAGATTATAGTAAAAACGAAATCTGAAGATAACTCCCACAACTTTGTTATCTTCATGGGAAAAGTGAAAATTTAAAAGTCAAATTTACTAATATTCAAGAATAATATTTTTTTTCCAAGCAAAAATTATGCATCGGTGATGTTATTGTTCTGCGCAAAAATTACTCATTTCTTAGGGAGAATTTCAACATTTCGGGTAAGATACGTATTTGAAAAATAAGAAAAATATGTAAACAAAAACCAACGTAAAGTTTTCTTGATTAAATTGGCTTCGATCCAATATCGTCGTTGTCAGCATAACTGTAGATATTTGAAATTTGAATTGCATTGTTTGCTTTTCACTACTTTCTAATTGCCAAAGCGAATTCGTTATAAAGAAATTTTCATTCGACGTAATTTTTTTATAACTCGTATTTCTTAAGCAAGATTATACCAAGTTTCAAGCATTATCTCGTTGACATTTTCAAAAGTTAAATCAAACCAAAGATTAGCAACGTTCGAGTCTTATCCTGTCACTAGCATTCGTTTCAGCTTTTAGCCATTATATGCGCCAAATGTTAACGATCATACAGCTCAGAATATACCATTTTGATGAGCCCATCGTATGTGTGTATTCGATAACGAGAATTGATTCAAAAGCTGAAAAGGATTAATCGGCTTGCCTGTGCCATACGGGATTCCGTAAATCACATGTCGTATAAGCTGCGTTTCCAAGGCGTTCAATGCCAGCGTTCTAAATTGCTTTTTATGCTTTTAACTTCACCATGCAACACGAATGTATTCGTTAAAACGTAATTCATTCGGATTGTGCTCCAAATGACCTAATATTTATGACTGTGCACTTTATTACTTTTGTAATTTTTAAACGCTCCTTTGAGCGTTTTTAATTCGCAATTTTTTTTCGCATTCGTATTTAGCACATGGAAAAAAAAACAAACCAGGAAGTATATTTCGTACACCCTCGTTTTGTAAAATATTATGCGCTAATGATTTATGAATTATCTTGCGTTCATGCCACAATATCTCGATATGTTTGCGTCGAGGGTTATAAACAAATTTTAATAATTTGAAAATTTCGCATTAATCATTTTTTTTGGTAAGTAAAATACCTACCTAATGGATTACATCAAGGTTAATTTAGATCTAACGAGTTTGCGGTTTTTACAGAAAAACTCGCTGTGTGGTTATTAACGCATCGATTATTTAAACAATGTAATCAGATAGATGAATAAAATGACATAATTTAATTGTTTTAAAGTGGTTTTATCATTTATAATGATATTTTGCCAGTGTTATCTAACAAAATAAAAAACACAAAACTGAAATAAAAAATAGGTACTCAATATCTTCTTCAGATATTGGTCTATATTTTCCTTGCTACACGAAGTAAGATACATGAATAGTTCACAGCATCAAAGTCAAATTTAGGTACATTTTATTCAAAATGTTTAAAAATTGAAGTAGATAAAAGTCTTAAGTCTCGGTTCTCAGCATTTAAGTAATTTTCGAAGTTGAAAATGGCTACACTGATTTCAATTTTGTTATCAGTCAAATTATTATCAGTAGTAAGTACTTTGTTGTTTACCTATTTTCATCCCACAGACAATTAAAGACTAAGTAATATTTACTTTGCAATTAACTTCAAAATTGTAATAAATTGAACCATTTGTAAAATTAAATATTGCGATATATTACGTCTCTATAGATTGCATACCATTTTTAATTCGTTATAGCTGGAATCAATCATTGTTTGAAAAACAACTTTTTAAAAGATCAAAAAATAATATAATGTATTATTTTCATCGATGTTAGTCTTCTTTATCCAAATGTAAGATTGTGAACCACCGTACATTTTGAAAAGTAATTAATCATTTTTATATCTTTATATAACGATCGAACACATACAAGCTTTAAGCTTATTATTTTGGAGATGTAAAAAATAACAAATATCGAACGAAATCGTTTTTGTAATACATATTATCTCAGTAGTTGGGATTTTCTAGTAGAAAATTACAACCTATGATTCTTAGAATAATTGTATTTAATTATACCCACTTGTAATATCTCTGATGGGATTTTCGATAATACCATACCAATTAATTTTTCATAATTGTTGTTGATAGACGAAAAGAGATTCTTCGAATTTTATCAAGTGGAGAGTTTTTCCAACGTTATTATATTTCTGTGGTTTTAGTATTGATTACTAATCGTACGATGTGACAGAATCAAATAGATATCAAACTGGTTGTTTTCCTGTATTAAGTTAGACGTCAATGGTCGCATAAATCGAGTTCAAACATTATTGAAAGAGAATTGAAAAAAAGCCGAAGGAAACAAAGAGATTCACGAGTTGATTTACTTATAAAAAATACTTATAAATAAATATACTTTTTCTTTTGATTTGAAGTTCAATTGAAGTTCAAACGCTGATTACATGATATTAATTTTAAGTTATATTTTCTCAATTTCATATTCTTGCGCCTTAAGCTTATCATATCATCGAAGTACTCTATAATTACTTCAAATTAATCGTGGCATTTGAAAAATCGTTGATTTTTTCATCGCTTAGAAAATAGAATTTTTCTACCCATCTTCGTGTTGCATTTCATTAAATAATTTGTAGACTGAAAATTATCGATTTAAAAAAAAAACGAAGGTCTTGGGATTTTTTTATCATTAATAAGAAATTAATCTTATTTTTCATGAAGATTCAAGAAGTACCTATACCTATCTACCATACAGCTGAGCATCTACATTAAGGGAAATTTCCCTTTCCGGAGCTTACGTTGACTAAACATTAAATGCGACAGATTTGTCAATTATTATTTCCGGGCTATTTGATAAAAAAAAAATAATGAAAATAAACACGTGCGCATTTCTTAATTCATGCAAAATACATATTGCTAAGTTCAGGGTTGAAGTATATAGTTGTTGACCTTGAACGGACACTGGAACGATAATTCTGACACATTTTACGATAATACTGATATTAATTTATGTATTTTAGTTGATACTTCCTCAAGCATCCTTTCCGATTTTATAACGACGGTGTTTCCCCGCGTCGCGTTGTCTCGAAATTCGCCGCAGATCCTGAGTCCGGTAAACCACGACGAGTAATTAAAGTTCCATAGTCGAGAGTCACGTGTTGAATTATATTTCGTTGTTTATCTAAATTTATGAATTTCAAGGTCTATTTTTTTGTTCATATTACATAAATGTTTGTCCGGCGAGTATTTACGCATTAGGCTGCACAAAATTGCAACGGAGGCGCGAAATCTATTTTGCTGAGTAATTTCGATAATTCCGATAATAGCCGGCGTTTAAAAAAGAACTGGTTTTAAATTGAAAATTTCAATATCTCGGGGCGTGCTCGATTGTAAAAAATATGCTACTTTATTTGAAAACTTGATTCATCGCACGAATCACGTGTATTCGGCGAAACGAGAAACACCCCAACTGAAAAAGAATTCTCATACTTGTGCATGAGCCCATAAAATAGAATACTTCGTTATAATACGATTAATCATTCTATATAATTGTGGTCATTAAAGGAAATATATTTTTTTAAGCATTTCTAACAAATCGTTGCTAAATATGTCCTTGAGATTCGGAATACACAAAACAAATGAGCATTTACCATTGAACAAAATAACATAATTAGCTTTAAAAATCGGAAACAAGACATTTGTAATTTTGTTATGAATGCTAATTAAATATTATAATTTTTCGGAAGCTTAAAATAGCGTTTTTTCGGCATATTCGTTTCATCGCTGCCGACAGCGGTAAAATTTTCTTCAAGTAGTAAGTATAAGTACTTTGAAAGTGAAATTTGTTTAAATTATCGCAACAGGTGTGAACTAATAAGTTTATTCACATATTGAACGTTTTATTTATTTTTTACCGGCAATAAAAATTTTACAACGTGCATTTCTCGGTAATAAATAACATGAATAAAAATTCCTACATCTGTGACTCGTTCCATTTAGTTGATAAATAGAAATGCTAATTTTTTAAATATTCGAGACTTCCTTCCTGTGGTTCACGAACTTTTTACGATTGACGACGTATCGGTTTTTTGCCGATTGCCGATTTTTCAGTAAAATTATTACATATTCTGATCAGCCGATTATGCAATGCTTCGAGTGTAAAATTAATTATTCGAGAAAATTTGAATTAATGCGAGTTTTTTTTCGATCGTTTTTATCACATAGCGACGAGCTTATGATCTTCGACTTGCAGATAGCGCGAAATTGGTCTCTGCGGTGCATAAAATTTGTTAAAATTATGATTTTTTAATTTTTAATTAATTTTGATTTTTTTTTAATTTGGAAATTTATTCATAAATAGGGTAGTTATTCATTTGATTTGAAACGTGCAACAGTCTAGACTATACCTAACCTATTACCTACTTACTTGATTACTTTCAAGAAAAAGTCATTCTTATCGTGTACCTGGCTGACATCGTTAATTAGCAGATAAATGGTATAATTAACTTCTATCCTTGTTATCACTGTCCGATTAAAGAAATATTTAAGAATTTTTTATGTGGAATCGTGTGAGTAAAATCTTTCGAAAAATTTGATACGCAGGCGACTTATCAGTAAAAATGAATACCGTATTTTTTAAAATTTTCTTTCGTTCTGTTTAAACATTTATAGTATTTTTAAATTTATAACAAAACAGCGAATGCAATACTTGTCATGTTTCACTTGGAAATTTCAACCGTCATCAAAGTAAATTAACGTATGCACGTTTTTAAAAATCTTCCATTCGTGTCCTTACGTGCTAAATTGAACAAAATATTATTTTCTCGACGGAAGTCTTTCGTACAATTTGTTTTTTATTTTGATTTTTGTATGACTTATTCGTAGCTTTCCAAGAGTATTTACAATGTTCATTACAGACGGAAACAGAACGGAACGAGGAACAGAATGAAAAAAAGAAAACCTTGAATTGAAACGTGGAATGTGACAAAATTAACTTGGAAGCGCGATTAGACGAAATGCGTATTATGAAATTGTAATTACCTAATTTTAATTTTTTAAAAGAAATTCAAAAACCTTTGATTTTTGGCTCATTTGAAATATTTTCTTGGAATTGAAAAAAAAGTAGGAAATGAGTTATAAACATGACGATATAAAAAAGACGAATTGATAATTAATTTTAACGAGGTACATGAAATATTTTAATAAAATAGGTTAATTTCGATTGAAAAACTTTAGTATTAGTTGATTCCATCGAAAGATAACTTTGCAAATTATTCGTACGATTTCGAAGTATTAGTTGTGCCTACATAGTATATAAATGCCCTTGAAAACCTGAATAAAAAATTCGCTTTCTTTGCATTATTAAAATTACTCGTCTAAAAAATTGTTATAAATATTTGATAGCTTACGTCAACGGGCGGGATACAAAGACGGTGATTTTTTTCGTTTCGTATCGAAGTATTTATTACACACCTAGTGATTTAATCTCGCAATAAAGTATTCTAATTTCAAAATAACACAGTCCAAGCACTAGAAAAAAATTCACTTTGGCATAAAACTGAATTTCAATACCGGCATAACGCGATGTAAAAAACCAATTGTGATATTATCCTTCAAAATACTTATAAATATAACGTTATCATGAAACCCAAAATCTTCGCACCCCTTCCTATCACATATGTGATTATGATAATAATAAATCTCGTTAAACGAATACAATGATTATACATTCGACGCAAATTACGGTCATGCTTCGACTTCACAAATAAAATTAACGCTAATTCAATTCGTAAACTCTGACAAACGCCGTTTACCGTCTCCATTCAAAATTCAAGAAACGAATTAAACGGTAAATGAGGAAAACTCATGTTTAAAGAAAATTTAACTTAGGACAGCTTTAACTAATTCCTGCGTCCGATAAGTAGCGGATGCCTTGGGCTCGTATTTTTCGATATTTTTCGCCTTCTCAAGTAGGAAAAAGTTCGTTAAGAAGATTCACCAATGAAAAATTTCAAAAAAAGTTCTTCCTTCTGAATAGTACACTCGAAGTCTTCAGTACTGATTTAGTGGCTGGGTCACGTACAAGGTATGTCTATACTGATGAAAATTTATTACGGAGATGTTTTCTTTTTTCCTGCAGCTTTTATCGACTAGTAACTTTTCTAGTTGCATGTGAAAGTTTTGAATAATAAATCAGAAGTTATATCTATGCAAGCGGGATATTCATTTATTATATAAACTTTAGACTCGGACTTTTTTTTACATCGATTTACTTCGCATATGAACGCAATTTAGTATTCATAACTCGAAAAAGAAACATTTTAAATGAATATTTTTATGAAAAAAGAGAAACAAAAGCTACGTTCTGGTTCAGTTACATCAATATACTGATAGTGTCAAGTATGAGTGAAAAGAAATAGATAAGTAGATTTATGTAATCATAATTATCTTTTGTTAACTTTAAAAAAAAAAACATTTTTTTACAAATTAGTCACCAAAAAAATACACGAAACAATAACGAAAGAATCAGTTCAACGAATAATTAATACATCAATTAATTTCCTGTTATTTCAAGATTATACAATATTTCAAACACGTGATTTTATACTGTTAGAATGTTTGCCTGTAAAAGAATTAAGGCATATCCATTATAAACTACAGTGTAAATGAAGTAACTAATCAAAAGCTGAGTTTGATGCGAAGGAAATTGAAACCCATTCCTTTTTTCCTCGCTAATTACATGAAATTACTTTCCCAGCTCTGTGTACTTTCAACACAAAAATAGAAATTTATTAATTCTTTTCCTTTTTTCCCTTATCAAAGTACTGTTTTAATTATAAATTGCCTTTTAGTTCTTCGCGAGAAAGGCATTATACGTTTTCTTGAATAAAAAGCCTTCTGTTATTTTTATTTTTTGCTTAATCAACTTCAAACTTCTGAAAGGAAAAGGTTTACAAAAACTCAAGCTAAAAGGAACGCTTCTGCAAAGATTCTTCCTCAATTTGGATAAATTATTTTGAAATGCGAATATTTACCTAGTCGACGAAATTGTTTTCTTTTGCGGTAAATTGATTTTCTGTTTCGAAGAAATCAATGTCTGAAGATTATTAATTTTTTGCAATGTTATTTTATTTCGCAAATTGAATTTCACACCGTTCTGTGTTTTTTTTTTGCTAATGGACGGGTAAGGATAAAAAAATATATAAATGAGGAAAAGACGAATTCGTGTATTTATTCGATGAAATGTGAAATAAATGAAATTTGTTAAGGTACTGTAACAAAAGATCTGAAATAAGTTTCGTATACATTTTTACGGCGGAATTTCATTTTCTAACTCGCGTAGCTTTTTTTGGAATTTTATCAATAAAACTCGACTTACAATAAAGTTGAAAGATATTTTGAAAGAAACATTTTCCATCGCGTGAAATAAACGCGACAAAGTATTTCTATTCGTTGCTTCAACAAACAAAAAGAAATTCGTGAAAATCTGTCAAAAAATGTTCATGACCTTTTTCGTCGCTGTACTTTTGTGTAAATTTTTGTAAGTTGAAGTTGAGGATCTCGAATCAGATGTTCGAAAGTAGATGAAAATTTTCTCAGCTGCGTGTTTTTCCCCTCGAATGGTTTTACTCGTTTTTGTTAACATCGCTTATCACACAATTTTAAATTTGATTTACTGCATTTTTAAAACCGCTGACCACAAATAAATATAAATTATTCATCGGAACTGCGTGAGTCAGCGAGCTTGTACGATTATGGTGTTATTTGTGGGTACATGCCATTTCAGTACGACGCTGAGTAAGCAAGATTTCTTCGCTTTTATTAGAATCACCACAAGAGAAGACGTTGAATGATTTTTTTTTTTAAGTTGGCAACAGTAAGAAACGCGATAAAATTTTGTATGATGGTGCAAAACGTGTGTACAAAGATCTTTGAACATAAAAAATGAAAAAGAACGATTTAAAAACTCTTCACTCGGTGGGTTATTTTTGATTTCGAGTTTTTATAATTATTCTAATAAAGCTTCAAGAAATTATGAGGCAATTTATTCTCAACATTGATTAAAATTTATTATATTTAGTAGGTACCTATTTACTTTGATCAATTTTTTAAATTTATTTTTCGCAACTTGTACTTGCTAATTTCATTTTCAATTAAAAAAAAATTCACATTATGAAAAATAACACATCTTTATGCAAACTTTTAGGCTTAAAATTCATAAATATTTCAAATGCATAAAACAAAAAAGCTAGAAAATTCTAAAAACTTCAAAATCATTTTTTCATGTGCTACTTACCTAAAATTAGTGAAGTCTTTAAAAAGAAATTGAAATAAAAAATTTCCGAATCGTCTCAAATCATACTTCCTACACCGAAATTGAAAATAAAAATGATAAAATTAAGAAAACGACTTGGAAATCCAAATCTCGCCCAAGGAGCTGTGAAAAGTGAAGGAATTTCGACAATAAAAAAGTGCTAAAAGTCGTAAGTTGTAAAATAATTTTAAATGTTCATGACTTACTCACGTTAAGTACTACTTGGTAGGTGCATTAAGCGATGAAAATAAAGTTGATAACAGGTGTTAGATACGAAGTGTACGCACCTCATATTACGAACATTGAGCAGAGGAAACAAAATCACGGCGTGCACATTTTACGCACAAATACTACAAAACGTGTATAAAGGTGACGACGCAACGTTTGGGAGTACCGGCTTTTAGACGATGCCGAAGCAAATGCTTAAACCAAAATAGGGCCTAAATATTGCACACCATATATCTTATAGTGCGGTACGTATTGTAGAATACGCGCTAAAAGCTCTTTATACCGTATTAAAAGTTCTCACGACGATGTTTTTGGGATTGGTTCGCTTTTCAATCAGTGTTGCCGTAGTGGGAATACCGAAAAGTGAAAATTTCAAGGTTTTACGTTCTAATGAACTTCGCAAATACGTGCGTCGATTTCAACGCACGTGGTATTTTCCCATAAGGAAAAAAAAAGCTCTACTCTAGTACATTGTCAACGTTCGACTAGACATGTTATAATCAGCTCATAAAGACCTGTTATCTACTTGGCACAACAAAGGCGGAATAATTTCCAATTAAATATCGTATTAATTTTCAAAATAACAGGGATTTCCTTACATAGAACTCCACCCTCGGTTAAGTGTGTCTGAATGGTTAACCTTGGACTGTGCGATGCGTAATTTATGAAACTTACCGAAGTTTCTCTACAGTTGCACCCTTTTCTTGGAGCGTTCAACGTTGGATCTGGATGTTGTGAAATGAAAATTTCATGAGGTAGGTTTTCACTGGGTACATCGTTATAATCATCATCTCGGTGGATTCCGTAGCAAGAGATTCACAATGAAAATTACCCGCAAACTCAAATGTGCAAAAGAGATTACGTGTTCTTTATTATGAAACATAAATATGATTTTAGTTCACGTAACGTGAAGTCAGTACATGAAAAAGAAACCCTACGGAGATCAATATTTATTCAGCTGTTACGATGAACAAAACGAATAACTTTTTTGGCATTAAAAAAAACTCTTCACAGTATTGAATTTGTTTCGTGAAATTCAAACAATTTTGCATTTTTATTGTGATTTAAATTAATCAAATCATAACTTACGTTGTTAAATGCAGAAAAAAATGTATTTTTCTCTTAAATACGTGAATATTCGGAGAGTCAGTGAAAAGGAAAATGATTAATTACACTGAGATAGAAATTTATGTAAAAGCATAAAATTAACGAGGGTTCTGTCATAATCAAGTCCTACCTTAATGGTAAAATATTCCGTGCAGAATTCAAAACAGAAAATGAGATTGAGAAAGGGTTGAAACTTATTTGAAATGTGTCAGTGTAAACATTAACAAAATGTATCCACGTAAAAATACATTAATGGTTAAATGACGCGTTTAAACTTCTATTCAAAATCTTTCGCAACAGAAAATTTCGTAAAATTGGATTTTAAAGTACAGTAGGATTATCATAAATCAATAGTTTTTATAGATAATATTTCTTAAAAGCTTATTTTGGTTCCAAATGGAATACAACTTGATGGACAATCCATTGTAATGATTTCCTTACCCAAGCCAATTATTTAGGAATAAGTAGCATAATAATCACTGGGCGTGTACACCGTCATCAAATTTCAAGTCAAGGAGAAGTACGATCGGAGTTGTTACAAGGAATAGATTTTTACTTGCTTGTATGTTCGCAATTCGCATTAGCGACTATGAAAATTTATCATCATGTGTTTCGTTCAATAAGTGGAGATACCTGTCTGGATTTTGCACATTCATCGAATCGTGTGATCATGTAAGCTATCTCGCTCAGTAAATCTGGTGCAATACTGTTTATGTTCTGCTCGAGCTGTTTGATTAATATCTGCAATGGTTCTGTGGAATTATTTATCGCACGATAACACGAGTTTGAAATTTATACTTAACCTGGAGCTAGTAAATTTTTTAGTTTGGAAGGGAATGTTTGTGAGTTTTTATTTTCATAATAGAATGTACCTATAGCTGAATGGTTTCTTGTTGAAATATCTATATGCTTACATCATGTGTATTTCTGATTTTAAAATACCGATGAAAATTTTATTAAATGAATAATCAACTTAGCGACAGGTATTTTAACAGGAAAAAAAAAAGATTTTCTATTCTATAACTATGTAAGATATTAAAAAAAAATTCATTTATTTTTTTTCTTTTTTTATTAATTTTAGATACCTACATCAATACTGTGTTCATTATTCAATGCAATCATATTTTCGTAATCTTTCATCTGTCTAATAATTTTATTGCATTTAAAATCAACAATTTAACAAAAAAGATAATAAAAAACAAAAAACTACTATAAATTGTGATTTCAACGAGAGAACATTTTTTAAAATTCTTGAAACGTGTAAATTAAAGAAAACGACAACATTTCCTTTCTTCATTTTGAACAATACCGTTGGAAAGAAATATTCGAGATGAAGCGTAGAATGAAATGAAAATTGAAAACATCTACGAGCTGTATCCTACGGCGGAAAGTGATTACGATTCAATTAAATTTAACGACGTGATAAAAACAACGCGCAGCAATCTTCAAATGTGTTGTAAATTAATAAAAAATCATAGTTTAATAAGAATTTCAATTCATATGTTGAAATACGTGACGTTGATTTTTTGTTATTATTCATAACATCATAACATACACAGTAAACAAACACATTATTATAAGATATGATTTTTTAATAAAAAATAATTCTTAGTCGATAATCTTTGTTACCTATAAATCTTGACGTTACCTGTTTCATCGTAAATCTTCACCTTTTGTTTTTGAAAGATGAATTGTTCAATAGGTGAAATTCAAACAAAACGAACGTCTTAACTTTATCGGATTTAAATTCTAATTTAGCAACGGATCGAGCAGATTTTCGATTGTGCCTAAACATCGTACGCTATTCGCTTTCAAAACCTTGGCTATAGAATAACCATAATTGCATCTGGAATTAAATAAGAAACTACGAGACGGTAGTAGTAATCTGGAATGATGTTGAGCAAAGGTTTTAACATAATGGTAGTTTTTGTACGATAATGAAAAGCTGCCAGCACTGATTGAAAATACGCTGGCGCACTTGATGATTCTCGACCTTGACACGTTCAAAAGCTCGAAACCTTTACGCGTTCGTTTTTGAAATTTAACGAGGCATGTTTCGGCTTTTGACAAGACAGAAAGGAAATAAACTTTTTTTCCCTTGATTTATTATCAATAAATTGAACTTGCCAGACCTACTTCAACGACCCTGTGCTGATAAACATCCAATCGAAATAAAATTCGTTTTAGATTTATATCTCAATGCATATGTGTTTGTACAGTAGCGTTAAAAAACTACTATTACGTCGTAAAGCGGCGTCAAAGTGGAGTTAACTGACAGAAAATTTTCAAATAATATAGGTTACGACTGCAGCCAAAACAAAATAAGGTCAACGAGCCGCCTATATATTTCTTCGAGTAATTTTCCGCATTCGGTTGGCTTTTCTTTTGTGGTAGGATCTCAAATCTCGATGGATATTCGTTTGATATTATTTCACCTCGAAAATTATACTCGTTTGATATGGTAGCGCAAAAATGACCAAGTATTAATAGTAAAATTCTGAAAAATTATTTAGAAATTTTATTAAAGAAAGTATACATATGTATGTATACCTGTGTACACAAAGTTATTACAATTAAATACATCAACGAATAGTTGTTATCTTATTTTAATCACCTACTTGATATTTATTTAACGATGATTATAGTGATTAGTATAGCTTACTAATTAATAACCTCGGTTAACACTGATAAACACTTAAAGTACCTATAACTTATGTGAATACTTGATTCTAAAGATAAGCGAGGTGAGCTGATCGTCAATTCTGAACCGAATGTTTCTTTTCTCAAATTCTTACTCAAGGGAAACAATAATACAATTGTTCAACTTGGGAATTGATACCTAACCTACTTGATTTTTTGATAACAATGTTAACGCGCTTTATCATAATTACTTTCAGGTGGTATCTTGCATAATACCAACTGAAAGTATCGCCATCTTATAGAAGAAATCAATAACAGTAGAGGACGCTAGCTGCCATCTAATTTCTCATAGTTGAATTATGTATTTTTTCTATAACGCCATCGAGTGTCACCTGCATAAACTATTTTCACATAGTACAAATCGCAGAAAAAAAGTTTTATGTTCAAATGATTTTTTAAATACCCATAAAATTTCTTAGTCATAATCATAAACGAATAAAATAAATTCTTATGAATTGTATAAAACATACATTTTTTAATAGTCATACTGAATTACCCCTTCAATTAATATTTTGATTGATATCATTGAAAATACCCCATTTTGTTTTTATTGTTTAAAAAAAAGTTATTCGAATAAGATGATAGTTTCGTAGTTATTATTTTCTGTTTATTTCATCTTTTGCTAGTAGGTATATTTTTTTGTAAGTTTTATCGCTTACCGTTAACACTGAACTTCACTTTTCACATTCCTCTCAAAAATAATTTACGTTGTATCAGTATCGCCGCATATAAAACAAATATCAGACGAAACATTGTTGATCGATTCACCAAAATTATCTTTAAACCGTGAAATTTCACTGATTTTTGGGTATAAAATAAAAATATATAAATGTTCTGTCTCAATTTTGAATTCATCAGGTACCATGGAATGGAGTATATTTCGTGATGAATCATCGCAATCTGAAAAAAGTTACAAAATTTTACTTGAATTTCCTATTTACGAGGTAATGTGATCTTTTTGGTTACCATTTTTTGAAAATCTTCTCCCATCTCACAGCAACAATATAAAACATTAAGATGTACTAGGCACATTCCACCAATTACTATATCACGAACTGGATCCACGAATATATGCTGAAAATGAAAACTTCTGATTACCAACTTTTCTTACAGATCTTAGATGTGAAATACAAAAAGTAAATTCTCACCGAAATAATTATCCTTGTACAAAAAAGCAGTAAAGGGTAAATGAATATCAACAACATCGAAAACCCATATTCAAGTTGATACCTAAATGAGACGAATGAACTAACAAAAAAAAATCGCATTAATACGCGTTTTCTCTCACTGATTGGTGCTGTCATCGGTTTTTAATTGTATACGTACAAGTATACGCATGTAAATACTCACGAAATTAGTACTTCGTAACGTTGAATGCATAAAATCAAATTTTTCTCAAAATCTGCATTAAGCTTAATTTTATTTCTCTTCTCCAGCATCAACCTATACGGTGTCAAATCACGACTGTCATTTTTGTCCATTGATTGAAAAGCCGAAGATATTTGTTCGGAATACGATTTGATGGTATTTTGAAGCTCGCAGAAATGAAAATAAAATTCAGAACGTACATTTGTGGCAATTTCAATAAAAAAGTGTGTACATGTAGGAATCGGAGCGTATGTGATTATTTGAAAAAACTGCACCATGAAAAATTGTCGAGGCGAAGAAACTAAATTAATTACAGGAGATGGATAAATATACGTTTCTAAATCTCCCCAATCAAAATCATCATCGCTAAAAATCACCAACAAAATGGGTTTGATTATCAGAAAAAGCACAGGTAAAATCAAATACTTTAGGATTAATCTTAATTCCAAGGACCAATCTCGTTTACTTAGCGTGTTTTTAGTTACTTCTAAGTGCAATTTTTCCAATTTTTTACCAATTTCGATGGTTTTTGAAAATCGAAAAAATAAATAAAACATACAAACAATCGATAATTCTGATATTATAGCCGTAAATGTGTTTATCAGTTGATACGAAGTGAGATCAGGTTGAGTTATTAAATACGATATGCTTGATAGCAATACTACAGATGATGAAAATACATGGTAACTTAACCAAAGACGTTTTCCCGTTGTACCGACATTTTCTGATTTCAATATTGCACCAAAAAAACTATCGATAAAATGTGCTTTTCTTAAATGCGGAACTTGAAACTGCGGAGATAACCACTGATAAAAACTATCACCGATAATTTTAACTTTGCATTTTATAGAATTTAGTATACTTTCCATTTTATACACGAAATTTTGAAAATTAACATTTGTTGTATTTACTCTTAAAACGTAGAGTTTCAAATGAAGAAATTTTCATTGTACAAGCTTCCTAGGACGTAAGTTAATCGCCATTTTACGTGTACATATTAAAATTTATTTTTATTGTTTTAAACATTTGGAAATATACTAATGGTTCATTCGATTTAGTGAATAATTTAAAGTAGTATAGGCAACTTATTCGCCTTTGATTAAAATTTCAACGTAAAAACGAAGATAATAAGTTGATTAGGCCATCTCGAAACCATTTTGTACCTTAATAATACTTTTTTCATAAATAATGAAAATACACACCAGATGAGATGCTATTAAGAGCATGGTTCCAAATTACCATCATATCTTTTACATGAAAAAGCATTTGCTTAACTGAATAATTTATTTTCAAGAATATATCGCCAGGTGTGAATAATCTCAAGAACTCTGGTATCCAACTAAACTTCTTGTTATTTTGAAAAATTATCTACCGAAAAGTAAAATTTTATGAGCCGTATAATCTAAAACGTTCAAGATTATTGTTGCATAAATTACTGGTAAACTCTTTTACACCGAAATTTCTGTATATTAGGTATACACAATAGAATTATGAGGATTTCAATACAGATTAACTTCTTCAGAAATCAGCTACTACGTAGTCGACGTATTGAGTAATGGATAATGCGATGAAAAATTAGTCATTACTAATTGCGCGAATGAAAAACAAAGTTTTTTCCTTAGATTGTCGGCGCCACTTTCAATCGATATATGTATGATAAATTGCATAACATTCGTGACGAATAGGTGGTAATAACGATGTTTTTTTTCCCGAAAAATCTCATTTTGAAGGCCTGTTGAACAAATGCAACGTGCAACCCTGAATTAATGTAATTACCTTACAATATTGTTCAGAATCTGTGTACGAAATGGAGTGGTTCTGCATTTACTTTTATTTTAATATTTGTACATTACATATTTAATTAATACGTTAGGTATTCATAGGTAATGTTGGTATAGAAGTACAGATGATAATATACATCATGCATATCGAAATTTACAACAGTTTTGATTCCATTGGGCAATTCGATGAAAAAAGCTAACACATATTATTCAGCTATTGCTTTGCTAAGATTTTTTTGTCAATGAGATTATTATTTCATTGTTTACTTTTATGCCAATTTCATTGTTTAGAATGTAACTACTGTGAAAATAATGTTTAAAAAGTGATTACTGAGTACACGTACCGATCAAAGTTTTTTGTATATTTTCGTATCTGTAATCAAAATGGTGTTGCTATACCTACATTCTTCGTAGTGTACTTTTATAATGTTATACTTATTGCTTATTAAGCATAAGCAGAAACAGGTAGCTTGTTAGTTGTAAAATATGACAATGAAAATTGAAATAGGAATGGTGAATTTAGTATTATGAGTTAGTGGATTAGCTTTATTCATTTATTCTACAAAATGATGATTACGATACTCTCATAAAATATTTATACATTAAAAGAAGTGCAGAATTGTAGCTCAGGTATAATTAAGTCGAAATTAAATCAGTTTTCTTTTTTAAGTAAAACAAATGGAAATTATAGACAACAAAGTTTCTTTTTTATTTATTCAAGTTTATCTCTTTTCCATCCATATTCCCTTCAAGTTACGAGGTTACTCTCTTCAATAACATGTACCTACATTTATTAATAATAATAAGTATTCCACTAAATATGAATGAAGAAACGAAATTGTAAACATTGACGAGAAACCTTTTCCTTACTGATACTACTCCTTTAACTTCTACTAACCTAGTCATCGACATAATACCAGAATAATTACACACTTCGGGTCATATCGTTAGTTAATTGCAATTGTAATATGCGTTCTGGATCCCCCTCAAAACTAGACATGTTACGACGAACATCAGCGAAATTACGCTATGTAAAATTTTCGCTACAGAAAGTCTTCACACGCTTCGAATAAAATCCGGTGAAATATTTCACCGAAGAGGGACAAGGGAAGACGGCGTGGTACTGATAAAACGTAGGGTCGGCGAGATATCAAGTACGCAACGCGCATGCGCGACAAGGTTTACTTATCGACTTTCGAAGTTGTTTGGGATTGAATTCTGTACGAACGTTTGTTACTCGCATTGCGGTTTTGTGTTAATCGTTTATATTTAAACGAGTTTTTAATTTATATTTGTGTTTTGAACTGTTTTTTTTGCACGATGTGATTTTGTACGAGCAATTCTCTGCTGATAACTGAAAAGGTATAGTTTATTTAAATTAGTATTCTACGTACTCCCACATGATATCTAATGTTATTTGATACCACTCTTGAAGCATGCTGGTACTTTATACCGCGATATTAATTTCTTAATTGGTAATCTAAAGTGTGCCCGTTATTGAATATGAAAGTGTCAGTTTCTTCTTTTTCAATAGAAAGTCAAATATTCTTTGGGAATAAATCCATCGTCGCGATACCTTGAACTCGCTTCGACTCGTATCGTTTAAAAATGTTAACTAAAGGCTTCGTTTTGAAAAATAAAAGCCCTTGTAAAAGTTTTATATCGATTTCAATTATTTCCATCGATGACGCCAGAATTCATATGTCGATAATTTATTAGAATTTATTTTCGTGTTGTCTTATTCACATGCAGTTGAAGACGTCGGATTGAAATTTATTAGCTTGTTTTAATTGATCATCGTTTTCATCATCGTTATCAGTTACATTTGGCGTATTTCAATTTGAATTTTATTCGTGAAATTTAACGGATTTTATACTTTTTTACAGGTCGCATAAATGATACTATGAAGGAGACATTATCGAAAATGTCCGAATTGAAATTCGAAGCTCCGTTGGCTCAGTTCGAAGAAGCCGAAGAATGGCAAAGCGCCGAATACCGTCGAGTTCGAGGTGAAAATTACAATAAAATAGTCAGCAATGGGATTTGCGAAGAAACGCGAGTTTTCGCCAAAACCGACGATTACCAAAGCATCACCGCCGCCGAAACAGCCCCGATTGATAACTCGGATAATAATAACATCGCCCTTTCTGATACCGTTAACAACAACGTCTTAGCGGATAACTTCGAAGAAACTGTTTCCGGATCGTTGGAAGATTTGGTGAACACTTTCGACGAAAAAATCACCAGGTGTTTTTATAATTATCAAGAATCGGTGGAGAAATTAGCCCCGGTCCAGGTTCGATCTCAAGAAGAAATCATGAACGAGTGCCAGTGAGTAGTTATATTGGTAACCCCTATTCCACCCAATCAACAGGTTTAAATTGTCCGCCTTCTTAACCAGATTCAAAGCGGGTGGTTATTTCTAAATTTGGTTCAATCGTGTCTACGTGGTGGATTTTTTCATCGTTTTTAAAGCGTCATGTGGTAAACGATGTGTTACCTTCGCGTTTACCCTGCATTCCCTTGTTTGTTTATTTGATAAAAGGTTCGATGGCCATTTATCGACTTTTTTCACGTCGAGGTGCATTTATCTCTACGATATTTCTTCAAACGAACGATTATCTGGTTTGGATTTCCAACGAAACGAATAACCTCGATTTGTTTGAAGGAAGTGTAACGATATCTGTGTTCTTATTTCGACTATCGTAAAATAAATTTCCATATACGATACGTTTTTTGAAAATTTTAAAACCAACTCAATGTAACGACGGTTTATCTATTCGTTCGTGTCGTGTAATTTATTACAAAATTGTATCGAAATTTCAAACACCTATAACCTTTTTTTTTAAGGTTTTTTAAATAAGGTATTTTATGTACTTGAACTGTTTACTCGTATTTATTCGTATTGTCACGTTCGCTCGTATTTTAGATTTTACGAAGCACACAAATCCATACAAAAGTAATTTTAATTCTCTCTCGAGCTAACGAAATAATTACGAATTTGTTACTTCGCGTCGTAGTAATATTGCGTCTAATAAATAATAACGCACTAGGGTGAATATGCGAAATTTCCTCCCAAGAGAATTTTCTCCAACTCCTTTGCTTTAAAAAAAGCCAATGGTAGTAAATTAAACTTAGCTAAAATCGCTGGTGGCTTATTTCGTTTAAGTTATTTCACCTCGAGTATCGCTCGGCAGTTTTTCCGCATTTTCGAAAGGCGCAACTTGGAAAAAAAATTGACGTTTACCAGCGGATATCGATTTTTATTGCACGAGTACTCGGAACACATTAGTTTACAAGGTTGATTCACCTTTGAGAAAGTATTTCACCATAGTTACCCCTTTGCGTTTTGAAAGTCTGGAAACGAGTATGAAAGAAAACGCAGTTCAGTCACGAACTCGTATATGCGACGTTTTGTAGCCCCGAGATGCTGGTCATCCGCAATGTTACATTTCTGGTATTGCTTCCAGCTGTTGAACCATGCTTCAGATACAATAACCAGACTATGGCTTACAGAGTATAATGGTGCGCGCATATGCGTCCATTGTTAGAGTTCTATTGGTGAGCGCGGCTTTGTATTTGGTAAAAGGACCATTGTATAGATTTGCCTGCAGGTTAGCTGAAATGTCTGTTTGGTAGTTTATATGGCGAATTTTCGACCATTTTCAAGGTCGCTGTGTAAGGTGGAATGTACCTGGTGAACATCTGGTGTCGTAGGGAGCTCCCTATGGGGAAGTCTTGAAACGTGAAATTAGTGGGTTAATGGTCTTTTGTTTTTAAACGATTGATATTGGTGAAGAGATGGATGAAAGTTTGCAGAGTTCTGCTTTCATGATGGAGATTCATTGTGCCCTTGATGCGATAGTATTTTGGTGACGATTTTTCCAAAGTTTTGAAACTATACAAATTTCCTCGGCGAATTTCAAGAAGAGAAAGTGAAAAATAATCGAACTTTTTGAACGTAAATACATATTAAAGCGCTGTTCTGGAAAGGATTGCGTCAAGAGTCATTAATTTATGCAGTTGTACGATGCTATGTCGATATGTCTTCAAAATTCTGTCAATACACTACGCGTATAACCATCGAAATACATTCATTTTTTTAAAATGATTATCGAAAAATAACCATCATTAATTTTTTACGTACTCACGAAGAAATGAATTATGGAAATGAATAATTCATTCCATAAACACACATGTAGTTCACACTTCACGTATATTTGTTCCATTTTCTCCATATTCTTCAAGATTTCCCACTGCGTAATGTCATTGATTTACGATTTGAGTAGATGTATTGCACGCTGGTAAAAATTAATTCACCAGTTTTTCAATTGTTTGAGGTATTTATAAATAGATGCTAAATTTTTACATTTAATGGTCATTCATTTTGAACCCGATGGTTTCCACGTCTACCCTACGGCATTGTGGACAATTCCCACAATCAAGCGGAAATTGCTGAATTATTTCATAGTCGCGTGGTCATTTATGGAAAACATCGATATTCAGCATATCTCATTTCCTTCAAAATAAGGTCACTTTAGTATAAACACAGAATTTTATTGGGATATTATCGTCGCGCAACAATTAATCATTATTGGTAATTTCCATTCGATTAAGTAGCCAATAAGAAATAAAGTACGAGGATTTTTACTCATCTGTGAACGACAGATAAATTTTATCGTCGATTGGATTTCCATTGAAGCAGTCAATTCGAGATTCAAAATATACTATATTCTTTATAAAAAATGAAAAAAAATTGAACTGAGGTGTCAAGGAATTCCAGCCGTATCGAGGGGAGAAGAGGATTGGTGACCAATTCTGCTATTTTTATATTCCTCGCGTCAAAACACGCTGGTTAGACTTTTTTTTGGACGAATCCGTAGATTTTTAGAATTTTGAGAACTGAAAATACCAGTCTGAAATAGAACAACTGTTTACTCATCTAAGAAAATAGTAGACAGGGATGTAATTTGACAAGTTTGGGAATGCGCAATTACTCATTTACCTAATAATCCTATCACGACGTCACTTTCTAGGGGTTAACCCCATCTTCACCTACCCTACTTTTCATAGTCTTGATTATTTACTTACATACTTTTTTGATATTCAATTTATCTAACATAAATCAAACTATATGGTGGATTCTGATCATTTTCTTATATACTTTTTTGCTACTCAATTCATCTAAGAGTATCAAACTATATCGTAGATCTTGATTATTTTCTTTTATACATTTTTACTACTCAATTTGTCTAAGAATACCCAACTGAATCTTGGATCTTGATTATTTTCTTATATACTTTTTTGCTACTCAATTCATCTAAGAGTATCAAACTATATCGTAGATATTTTTTGCTATAAATTTTATCCATAGGGTGTGATCGATTATAATGATGGTAGCTTACTAGCTTTTATTTTAATTTGCTACAATAATTCCAGTCGACTGTCTCTACTAATAATTATGAAAAATTATCAAAAATCCCCTTTGTGCGATTTTTTGCCAATTGAAATGAAATGACCCATTCAATAACTGATTAATGGTACACAAAACTAGGCGATTTTCTAGCGAAAGGTTTTCGTTTCGATGAAGTTCTGCGTCTCAAGCTCGTCCGAAGTAATTCGATTAAAGAACGTGAAACCAATTATATACGAATAAACTAATATCAAGTTTTACGCTCGATAACGAAAGTCGGCATTATTTTACGCGAAAGATTCGAACCATTCAATGTATCTTTCTCTCGCAGCGAGACTTCACTTATGCAATCTCGACAAATTATTCGAATCGTGGCCCTAGAGCTCAATGGAAGACGAGGCGTTGGGAATTTCAAATCGTCGTATTTCATGTAGTAAATAATGAAATCGTGTTACCATTAATCCACGTCTCATCAAAACGCCCTGACGAGCTTTGTAATTTTCGCGGTCGTATTCAAAACAGCTGTCGTCGTATTACCAAATACAAAATAAGTAATGAGACACGTCCGAAGAATCAAAACTTAATCGTGGTCCCGTAGGAAGGAACATCTTCGCTGCATCTAAAGTTGAATTATATGACCACCCAAAGCGTAATTTTTATATAATCGTCGAAAACCTCGCGGCCTTTATTGTCAAACGTTTAATAATTTCTCGTATACATTTACGATGTATTCGTCACGACTACACGTGTTATTCGTTAACGCCGCTATATTCTGTCAACAGTGGTGTAGCTGTGCTTTCTTGAGAATCGTATAAATCACTGTACGAAGCGTCGCGATGCGTCGATGACGTAAAATGGGATTCGAAAAAATCTACTTTTAATGACAATTCGACGTTGCGATAATTTAATTCGAATTCGACGTAATCTAATTTCTCTCACATATCCTGAGCATTGAGCTTAGGGTGTTGATAAAATCGCGAATTATTAACCACTCGATATCGCTGTAAACCAAGGTTTCGTGTACTCGAGATATAAAATATGCATAATTTTCTTCGGCAAAGCGTATATTTTCAATTTTTGTAGTATTCGTAGTATCTAAGCAATTGCGTACGTCAAGTTACCCTACCACCCTTGATTATTTATCGAAATGTCGAGGAGTTTTGGAGGTGTACCACGTCGTTAGAAACCTGGCTGTTGATACGTGTACATGATTAATGCCTCGGTGGTTTGGGTTTTTAAATAGACGCCGTTATTATCTTATTGCTCTTGAAATTGGAAGCACCGGCATGTGTTTACTTATTCGTTTCATTTGTGTAAATACGCACGTGTGGATCGTGTGTGTAAAAGAGTCGTAAATACGCGTTTAATTTTTTTGGGGGAGAGAATTGTCAGAAAATTGGGTTTGATTGTGATGTTGGCGAATACCGAATGGATTTAATACTTGTGTGTAATAGTTAAATGAGTTTGAAAAAATAGCGATTATGTTGTCAGGTGAATAATTCACCTTCTGGCAGGTCATTCTGATGACATTTTATGAGAGATGATGAAAAAGATTTTGTTATCTATTTACTAAAAAGAAGACAGGATTTTTGTCCGCGTACGATCTCGAAAACCGCTGAACCAAAATTGAACTGTAATGGCTCATTTGAAAGCTGTTCTCGTGTAGTTGTGCATGTTTAAAAAGAAAGTCGATAAAGTTCAACCAAAAGTTGAGAAAAAAGCTTTTGAAGTGTCGACCAATCAGAAGCCGGTATTCGAGAGTTTCGACCAATCACAAGCCGGTTGAACTGTTACTGAACCAAACTTGAACTGTAATGGCTCATTTGAAAGCTGTTCACGTGTAGTTGTGAATGTTTAAAAAGAAAGTCGAAAAAGTTCAACCAAAAGTTGAGAAAAAAGCTTTTGAAGTGTCGACCAATCACAAGCCGGTTGAACTGTTACTGAACCAAACTTGAACTGTAATGGCTCATTTGAAAGCTGTTCTCGTGTAGTTGTGCATGTTTAAAAAGAAAGTCGAAAAAGTTCAATCAAAAGTTGAGAAAAAAGCTTTTGAAGTGTCGACCAATCAGACGCCGGTATTCGAGAGTTTCGACCAATCACAAGCCTGTTGAACTGTTACTGAACCAAACTTGAACTGTAATGGCTCATTTGAAAGCTGTTCACGTGTAGTAGTGCATGTTTTAAAAGAAAGTCGAAAAAGTTCAACCGAAAGTTACACGTGAGGAACTGTAAGTCACTTCATAAGCCGGGAAACATAGTTTAAAGTTTTATTGATTTCGACCAATCAGAAGGCAGTATTTCAAAATTTTAACTACGCGTTGCTGCAGACGAGGTGGTTGATTTTTTGATTTTTTTTTTTAAATTCCCTCAGTTTATGTGAATTAATAATCAAAGTTTGCGTGAATCTACTAATATAAAAGTTCAAAAAGTCACTTCGTAAGCTGGGAAATATAGTTTAAAGTTTTATTGATTTCGACCAATCAGAAGGGAGTATTTCAAAATTTTAACTACGCGTTGCTGCAGGCGAGGTGGTTGATTTTTTGATTTTTTTTTTAAATTCCCTCAATTTATGTTAATTAATAATCAAAATTTGCGTGAATCTACTAATATAAAAGTTCAAAAAGCCATTTCGTAAGCTTGGAAAGATCAATTTATACATTCTAAAAGAATCGCGCAGTATGCGCGGTAAATCGGGTATCTAATATTGCAAAAAATTATGTAATTTTTGAAAATATTGGCCTTCAAAAGTTTCAAGCTATTGATTCTGGTTAAAATGAGACGAAAATTATTTAAACATTATCTTGACTTCTATGATGATTTATCTAGTTTTATGGCAATATTGTATGTTTACTTTTGAGATAATTAAAATTATAAAATTACATAATTACAAATTTAGCTGCAAGAGAATTCACAAGTGTAATAAATTCGTTAAAAATCTCCAAATCAAATGTTTGCTCGTTTTTATTACCTTTTTTCGCCATCAAGTTACGTATAACGATCTTTATTTCGTTATCGGTTCATTACCGCCTTATTATCGCCTAACGTAAACAAACGCTACTAGTTTTTGATGCCTTTACAATACGTAAATATTATGCTTGTTGGTAGCTAAAAAAAATTAGATCGCTTTTTACGTTCATTCGTAAAAAATCATGCTGCGATGATTTCACATAAGCAGAGCGACTCTGTGTAAGAGTACAATGTTCATGTATAACAATATTTACGCAGAATTACGAATATCCGCTAATAAATGTACATAGCTACGTAGAAATGGCAGAAAATAAACCACGAGTCATATTCTGTGTAGTAGAAACGTATTACTCATCGATTCCGAAAGTGTTTCGTTTTACTTCATACGAGAGGTAATTTTCGATCCGAAATAAGACCGTAATTTAAGTTGGAAAATGTTTTGCTTTAAAGAGGTTAAAGTTTCTCAGCGTTGAGCGTATCATTTTGAAAAGTGCAAATGTACGCGGAAGATATACGAGTAAATGAAGATTCCTAACGTTTTCCTTGGTTGTGTTATTTTGTAAATATTTACATTCTCGTATCATTCGGATGTGGAAATTACCTCGGAAAGGTTTTCCACTCTTTACGTGTTACAACTTAAAGTTGCATTTTGAATTACATCCATAAAATGGGAAATGTTTCGGACTAAGGTTTTTCAAAGGGTTCGTAAAGTTGTACCGACATGTTCGCGTAAGTGGATGAGGTCGAGGTACGATTTCCAGCTGGAATAATAAATTAAGTACGTTTACTGTTTATATGGCGCCGTATTTTAACCTGTTTCACAGGCCACATTCTTATTGTATCGAGTACCGCTATGATGTTATGGAAAACTGGAACCAAATATGGGGTAAATGAATTCTGGAGATTTTTATCGAATTTATAATTCTCTTCTTGCCACGGACCTCTGAACAGCGGTTGGTTTTGGGTGAGACGAGAAGAGTCCCGAGATGATATCGCGACAAGTATTCGCGTAGGTGGAAAAAAAACACGCAAAATGAAACATGATATCATGAAAAAATCGTGTTGTATCTGTGTACTTGTTCGAAAACAGTACGACACTGGATCTTGTAATTTCCATTTTTTGACGAGCATAATTGAAATTCTGTCGAGTCATCGGTAGAAAATACGCAACGTAGATATTTTAGGGTCAATTTTCGCATCCAATTTACATCGAGTTGCGAGACTAAGTGTTTTTTTGCGTGCTCATCCGAAGTATTAGTGCGATACTCGAATGTTACTTATGTCACTTCGTATAACCCTTGAACTTGCCTTTTTTGTTTCTTTGGAACACGCACGCACATGCATGTCCAGAAATCCAGATGTGCAGCAGCGAAACGAAACATAACGAAAAATCACCCAAGAGCACATTCGTGTGCAATATTACGCGTAGGAATAAGACGACCTCCAAACAAGAGAAACTTGTCAGAAGTGCAATTTATACATTTATGGTCGTCTTTTCCAATAACGACGTCGCGGTTACGTAATTTCTTTGGCACAATGTCTCGGAACCCAGATTATAGAATTTTTTCCAATTATATAGCTCCGTAATGCGACGAGCAATCAAGAAAGGGTAGATTAAACCGGCGAATTTTTACAACAAAACCTGATCTGGGAAATTTTTATGTCGTGGTCGTTTTGAAAAGAAAGAAGGCGCCATTATGTACAGCGGGAAATTTAACTATAGAAATTCCAGGTCGAAGAAAAAAGCTCGAATGAAAACATTCCATCGAAATGGGTGAAATTTTACGACGAAATGTTTCGCATTCTTGTTTCGAATCGGTAGCCAAATAAAAGCTAGGGGTTGTGCGAGCTTTTTTGGTCAAAATTTGGCTCAGATTTGAATTTTACTCAAGGGTGCAATTAAGAGGTTATTTTGGTGAGATATTTTCGGAAAAAAAAAAAAAGATTTCATCGAATTCTCATATTACTGCCAAATCTATCAATTATATCGTTGTAGTGTCTACTTGATCTTAGTCACCTGATAATAATTTTTGTTTTTAATTGCAAGTTGGTAATATTTCTTTACAGTTATGTATAGTAATCAGTGTTGCCAACCAAAATTATTATGCAAAAACTTTCTAAAAAAGTAGGTAACATCAGTTAGAAACCAAGTATTGGAGTCAGTTGTGGTAAAATATATAAACATATCTACCACATCCCCTGAATTGGAAATAATCATATGCATGTGCACGTCACATGAGTGAATTTCTGAAGTTGACCACAGTACAATATGGTAGGCCGCAGTGAGGTGTATTTTACACACCAGGGTTTGGTAGGTAATATCTACCACAAAATTGGGCTGAATGAATTGAACCGTTTATTGACATGGAATGCTCGTAACGAATAATTCATGTACCTATTTCATAAAAAGAGGTGAAGGGGGTAATTTAGACAACGACGTCAAAATCGCAATAACCGTAATGTGGTCGTCGAGCTCTCACAGGTATAAAATACAAAAAACAGGAGGCACCAAATTCGTGTATTTTTGTAACTAATATTGCCTAAATCGTACCAACGAAACTTTTTAACCCACTAATTGACAAGACAGAACCAAAAACCAAGTGTGTTTCTCAATTTCCAGTATTTACCAGCCGCAAAACAGAGTGAAAAGCTATTTTTCCATACATCCTAATATTTTGCCGCAACACGCAATGCAAATGGCCATGTTTTTCACAAATCATTTTTCTTTCGGAAATTTCCCGGTAATTACCATGCTCATTTTTCTTTCTATCGAGGGCACCGCCATCGTCAAGGCACCAGCTTCATTTCAAATCTTTGTAAAATGAACTGTTTTGCTCAGAACTACAAAAGAATGCTCAATATCTATTCTTTAAGGAGACAAAACTATGTTGAAGTGTTTCTGAATGTTAGTTGAATGACCATCATCTTTATAGTAGAGTAGATCTTGAACTAAGTACGGATAAACAACTTTAAAATTTGTTTTGTAAAGAGGAGTGCCTTTGACCATAGGTAGTCCGAGGATACAATTTTTCAATCTTTCCATTAAATCACAGACCATAGTACAATGCAGAAGTCTACTGTTCAGAGTTGCCAGATATTTTAGAAGGCAAATCGCCGATTTATCCGCTCAGTGTAGCACAAATCGCCCAACTAAAATTTTTTTCAGTGTTTCCTGGTACAAAATTTTCGCCACATATTTTAAATTTTTAATCGTCAAAATGTTTTCAAAAAATAAAAAAAGCATGAGAAACGCGTATAAACAACAAAAAATTGAAACTAATCTAATAAAACTTTTGGTATCGTTAGTAGTAACTAACATTACGAACTAATATAACAATAATGAAAAAAACATTGGAAAAAACGAACATCACATCGTTCACCAGATAATTCGAATGCAACAGTAAACAATATTAAGAAGAAAATATAAAAAAATAAAAAATTTAGGAAAAAACGAACGATCACAAATCTTACTCTAACTCAATTTCATATCGTTCATTAGGTAACAGTGGAATTTAATTTCACAGAAAAACTTATGAATGATGCAAAATTTGCAAAAGTTTTAAATAAATCGAAATATATTATGAGGAAAAATTTAAAATCATGAAAAAAGCTCAAACAGCCCAATTTGGGATCAGTAAAAAACTCATATCACCCTAATTGGGATTAGTCGCCTTGGGATCAGTAAAAAACTCATATCGCCCTAATTGGGATTAGTCGCCTAGCGTTTTTTTTTGTCACGAACAGGCTTCTCAACTAGCCCAATTTAGGATGAATTGCTCAATCTGGCAGGATTGCTACTGTATGTTGGAAGTAGATAAAAAACATTATATCCTAACTATATGTATACTTTATCTAAGAGTAGTAAACTACTCCATTCGTGATGCGCTGAACAATGGTAACGTTGATGCTAACATTTCACCGCCTTGAATGAAAATCCCCCTACGCTTCGACCTCACCTCATTAATACCAACCACTAATTCTCGATAACAGGTTGATAATTTCAACAACTTGAACATATGTGTTCAAAATACTCGTACCAATTGTTTCCTCTTACGTAAAAAGATAATTAAACAGAATATAGGTCGCGTACACTTAGTAAATGGCAGAAAGAAAGGGGAAAAAACTACGTGGGGTATAAATGCTTATATTAATGTGTAATGTTGGCGTCTATGATATCCGGTTTCGAGCTTACGAACGCGTATTTTAGTAATTATTTCAAATAGCGAATGATGACTGTACCTCGGGTACACTTCCGCGAGAATATACTCAATTGTCTGCGAGATGGACTATAGGAAATCATCGTTTATCTTATCAGTTCGCGTTTCCGAGTACGTGCACTTGATGTGGATTCATTGTATGGTAATGAATAATACAGCGAATGAGTACGCGAGTTGTTTATTTGTTGGGAAAGGTGTGATAATGTGGAGTAGTGTTCATTTTTTCCCTTTTTTTATTATGAACATGTCGAGCCTGATGTTTTATTGGATCCAGATTTCAAGTTTTTGGTATCTAGCTGGCTACGTATGAAGGGTTAGTTTTGAAAAATACCGAATCGCTACAGGAAACTGTTTCCTTAATTTTGGAGAGTTATCGATGGTTTCATATTTTTAAGGAAAAGGTTGATCGCAGAATTCTCATTTTACGAGTCGTTCAGTTACGAACTTTAAACGCGTTTCTTCAACTTTTGGATCTCTGAAGTGGAACCTGAAAGTTTGAAAAGCTTGGGTTCACCTCAGTGAGGATAGACTCTTGGGAACCATTTCTGTACTGAATGAACTTTTCCTAGGTTTCGGTTTACCTTGTTTTATTTGGAAAAAAAATTTCTTGAAAAGTACCTCGAAAGGGTATTCATGTCAAGTTTGCGTGTAATTGCAAAAAAATATGGGATGTTTTACGATCTAATTATACGATAGTTTTGTTCGATGGAACATACGAGTACGATGAATTATATTTCTAAAAAATACTTCGCTAGATACAATTTTTTTCGCTTTTCAACAAATTTTACACGTTTTTGCACGTTGCAAAATATCATATCGTCGATCTGCGCCTATGTATTCAAAGGATAAAAAAAACCAAACGGTATTTCAGTAGACCAGCGGCGAAATCGGGTGTATTTTTGGGCAAGAATACGAAATGCCTTTTGAAAAAAAAAAACACGTTTCTCGTTTCACCAAATAATGTAATTTAAGCGTCGTAGAAACGTGTCTATCGCGAAATAAAAACCTTAGCTTTTTTTTGCCCTGTGAAAAGTTGAATCGGTGGAGATATACAAGACGCGGAGGCATGTGGAATTTTTTCTCTTGAAAGAGATACTATATTGCGGCTCGTTTGCTTGTTATACGAACGTTTTATTTATATGAATTATAG